>CAJNDV010008402.1:36216-79166 GCA_905221635.1 Symbiodinium sp. CCMP2456
CGGCACGCACGCAGTCGTAGCAAATGCAGGGCTTAGGCTTCGAGGGTTGTGAAGGGCAAGGACGCAGCTGTGGCACTTTGAGTGAATCCGCGTGTCCCGTTTTGGGGTCTTGTTTTAAGTGTGGTCGAAGAGGCAGAAACACCGCGCACAGCGAGGTTGATGTCAGTGTGCCAAAACGTGCTTTTGCCGTTTAACGCAAAGGTATTTGGGGGTATATAGACTCGATGAACAAATTATGGACGATAGGGCCTATGACAGGGGTTGACAGGGCCTATGGACAGGGCCCACGACAGGGGTCGACAGGGGCTGTAACAGGGTCTATGACAGGGGTGGACAGGGCCTATGACAGCGGTTGACAGGGCCTATGGATAGGGCCCACGACAGGGCTCGACAGGGGCTATAACAGGGTCTATGACAGGGGTGGACAGGGGCCGACGACAGGGGTCCACAAACCCTGTGACAGGGCCTGTGACAGGGGTGGACAGGGCCTACGGATAGGGCCTGTGATGGGCCTGCGGACAGGGCCTATGACAGGGGTAGACAGGGCCTGTCAACAGGGCCTGTAACAGGGGCGGACAGGTTCAGGGCTACACACAGGTAAAGGGCAAGCTGTCGTGGGGGGTTCTTTATGAACATTTTGGGAGAATTTCTTGTTTCAGTGGTTTTTTGTTTCCAAGCCCTAAGCCTAGGGCACACGGCAGGAGCCAAAATCAGAAATGAAGGGGGCTACGTTTCTTGCTTTGGCTGGTTTCCAAGCCGTACGCCTAGGGCACAGGGCAGCGTGGCTCACTACAGAGCCGGACGCTGTTCTGGCAGTTGCATCTAGACACTGTAATAGTGTCTTGACGGTGTCTGTTTGGCCTAATGGCTAAGGCGTTTACCTCAGTTGATGGACTTCCATGAGCTCGATCCCCGGCTAAGAAATGGTTAAGAAATGAAGGGTAACCAACGATTCGGGAGCTGAGAACTGCGGAAATGTGAACCTGAAAGGAAGCTAAGAAATGAAGGGTACCCAACGCTGGAAGCTGGCATTTCTTATCCAGCAGATGCACTGTGGACCATGGACATGATATTGGTTGGGTCATAGATGGTCTCCATTGGTCTCCACTCAAAAAGGGAGTGGCAAGCCCATGACAACGAGAACGGCTTGCATCCAGCATGTTATAAGGCAAGGCTACATAGGTAGATTTTTTCGCCTCTGTAGATAGTAGAATCAGAATGTCAGTGGTGACTGGCAATGTCTTGTGGTTCGTCGTTCGTAATCTTGCAGCTGCGTCCGTTCCCGGGAGCGTGGAAGCGCGTGCACTAAAGTGGGATCAAAGTCTTGTACAGACAGGGTCGACGGGCCACCCGGGCGAGCATCAAACTTGTGCATTGGTTTCGGCAAAAGCAGCACCTGAAGTGCCGTAGAAGAGGCTTGATGGACATCCAAGCATGCAAATGCTAGCAATTTGTCAAGAAGTGCTGTGGCCGCTCTCGAGGCCTCTGTCTGCAATGTCACCATTGAAGACATACCTGGTAGGCGCGGCGTCCATCGCTGGCTTTCGTGTATCTCTTACCTACATCCAACTCTCACGGTCGCTTTGCAGCAACTCAGCGAGCCTGTTTCGATTGGAGGGTGTGCCATGTGCAAGAAATATAGTCAGGACATCTTCCAGCTGGCCATGGGTGTCGCCTGGCACTTGAATCAGACAAGCTCTTTGTTTGAGAAGCTTAGCTGATCAAGCAAGGAGTAGTACTTCCGAGAGCCAATTTGCAAAGTCATGCACAGGTGCATGATCATCGCTGTGCGGCCTACCACGATGGTCTGCCCCCCAAAGGGAACTTCCACGTCAGGTAACAGGGAGGTATACCTGGCGACAGGCAGTGGGGCACAGGTTTAGCAAATATTTCCTGATTATGATCAGATGAGGAGAATAGGCGCTCGAATGCCCACAATGAGAGCAGGATTAGACAAGAATAGATCTCTTCGTGCTCCACTCTCTGGTCTGCAACATGATTCAAGCCCTACATCACCACATCGCGATAGAATGGCGTTACATGTAGTTCGAGTTTTTGCTGTGACTGATTGCGAAATCTCAAACCCCCGCGGCGGTCATCATTCAGAGCTATTCCCGTCCCCCCCCCACCCCAATGTCCTGCAGGGTTTGCAACTAGGTATCATAAATTTGTCATCTTCACGTAAGTCGCCTTATCGCGACTGAGCACATTCTGCCCAAGGTTTCCAAGCATCCATAATTATTGATGTTCTCTGCACCATTTGCCATTGTCCACATCCGACGCATCAAATCTGTCCGTCACGGCTTGTGAACTAATATGAATATTAAAAAAATAACATTCGCATCTTGATGATTCCGCGTGCCTTGCGGCACTCACACGCGCTAGCAAGAGTGCCTCAACACCTGCACGGCCCCGCCTTCCATACTTGTCTGTCCAAGCCTGGCTCGGTCTGTAAGAGTTACCATCAGGGGAACAGCATAGACTGCATAGACTTCTACCACACTTGCTGCCTGCCTTCACAAACTTATCCAGACATCTGTGGACGTACCTTCGGGAAGCCATGGATTCTTTGCAAATCTCACGTGGAAGTGTGGGGTGTTCGTCCCGAGATTAACAGGCACAAGGCTGGGATTGGCGACAGCATCATCTAGCAGCTACTAACCTACTGGCTCGGAACCGCGACCTCTTTGAAATCGGCATGCGAGATCTGCGCGCCAAGAGCCTGAATTTTCACAACGACACAGTCACCTTCCATCCGAAGGCGACGTCGCACTGTCACTGCAGATGCTGCTCAGAGGCTTCTGAAACAACTCGTCAGCCGTCATGTCGAGCCCTTCTGCTCTTTCTTTCTTGACCGCTGGCTTGACCTGGGCATGGTCGGTTTCAGACGGGCGCCAGGGGCCGGCGACAACTTCCGCTTGCAGTTGGGATGCGCTTTTTGCCCTTACGATGGCAGAGTTCCAGGAGTCCTCCGTCCATCTGCGCCGTGCCACCAAGACGGACAAAGAATATAGCTCGATTCAAACACGATGTGTCTCTCCGTGCCCCGGAAGTCCTCGATTTGCAACTCCTGCTTGGCATGACAGTCGCACGAAATGCTATGGCTCTCCCTCATGTCGAGTCGTGGTTCAGCTGCCTCGTCTTCTTCATCTTCCTCGTCTTCTTCTCCGAATCGCGACTTTGGCGTAGTAATGGTACTGAACTTTGATGGCGCTCGATCCTCGAACCTTCCGAGCCTGAAGCAGTAGGTGGAGCACTACTCGCTGTGCACCAACAGCTCGCTTATCACCAAGATGCTCGTCGCCAAGCATCTCGCCCACCTGAGATCATGGCTCTCGTGGCAAGCGAGGCCTGAACTGAGCGCGGGGGTCGCGTTTTCCAGTGTCTTCGGGAAACTGACAGTACACATGCGTATGATTGGGTTTGTACTGTCGCTGGCGGCAGACGGTCGGAAATCTTGTGAAATCTTCTTGTTGACTTGTAGCGTTGCAATCTATGTCGAATTGAACAAGTACCTACTGACATCAAAACCGCTGTGGTCTTCCGAGAGAGTTCACCCAGTACCGTGCACTCCAGGCCGAGCGACTCTACGTCGCATGAAGAGCTGTTCCTTCTCGTGCGTCTCGGCACAGTTTGCCAAGTACGCTCTGACTTGAGCCGCCAACCTCAAACGGTCTGCACCATGACATGCGCGTGCATGCATCACATGCGTAGCTACCGAACTCCGAAAGATTTGATGCTCGATTTCTAGGCAGTGCTGCCACACGTGACTTGTCTGCTCTTGACAGATGAGGCGCTGCTTCTTGGCCAAATAGTTGGCCTCATCTTGTTCTTCGAGGAGTGCTTCACATCGCTCCATCCAGGTGGCAAAGGCTTTGCCTTGCCTGAGATTAGAAGGCTCCCGAATGCTAAGGCCAGGCAAGTCGGCAAGGAGACTGACCACAAAGGCCGAAATCACAGCCAGCTGTGTGCCCACGCCTGTTTTGGCTGCCGGCCGGGACCGTAATTTTCGGCAGGACACCAGCCTGCTCCTGCAGGATGCGTACAATCAAATGCCACGGGTGTTCTTCTGTGCAGCTCTGAGGAAGCATTAGGTGTCCGGTCCTCGATGCAGTTCAGGATCTCGGACGCATCCATGAGGCCCATGTCCTGCCATGTCTGGTGTCGTAAGCCGCGAAAGTGGGTCGGATGCAAGGCGGGGATCTATGCTTTAACGAGCACCCCATTTGTTGCAGAACCCTTGTGCAAGGCTGGACCATGAAGAGGCGCCGCCTAAGGCACCGGCGCATTTGGCCAACGGGATGAGTCTGGGGCAAGCGGTTTTTGGAGGAGAGAGAGTGAAGAGCGAGGAACCCGAGCATGCCCAGGCATAGCGATGCCGGTTTACCGTCAAGGCCTTCAAAACGAAAGGGCGGTTAAGAAGTTTCGCCAAAGCTTCTTCAGAATAGCAACTGCCAGCAGGGAACTGTCCTGAGACTGCTCAGACGTACTCGCCCTTCTCAGCGCTTGGGCTGCCTCGCAGATAGCGGAAATCGTACCGCCGCAGGGGCCTATCAATCACTGTCAACCAACTCTGCGCGAACTCCCCTGTCTGGCCCTGCGCCTGGGCGGACACACCGGCATCCTCGTTTGAAGCTGGAAGTGATGTCTAGTCGATGTCTGTGTCGCGACGAGACGGCCGCTAGCAAGTGCGCATGTTCCACAGTGCAAGCTTTTCAACCAGTCCTGGATCATGGATGCTGCTACGCGAAGCAAAGCAACATCAACCTCGTCTTGCCTGCGGCCGGAATGACGCACTTGTTTAAGTCTGAAGGGTCGGTCCGAAGTGCAAGCTACAGCAGAACAACGGCTCTTTCGGTGACAGATGCGGGAACGACCAGGATTGAAGCCTCAAGCCGGTCTCGAGTAGCCTTTGCTTCACATCCTGTCGAACAGCGGACACCGTCGTCCAAGACAGACCAAGCAAGCCGAATCTCACGCACCAGATATGCTTACCCTGCAGTTGCTACTGTTGTCCTGCACAGTATGCCGCCGCGAGCTCTGCGGCGACATGGTGCCGCCAGCCTGGCCATGGGCAAATCGGCAAGCACCGAATGTTGGGTCCCAGGAGCTTTCTGCCGTTCAAGCCTCATCCAGTTGTGGCGGTGCAGGTGTGCTACCTGACAGGAGTGGTCTGGGGACACCGCCTTGTCCAATAATTCCAACCGGATCTAGAGCAACTCCCTTGTTGAACTGCTGCAGTGTTGCCGGACGCTTGGCTGACATCGCCTAAAGGTATCGCCAGGTTGTCCCTGACTTTTCCTGGCGGCTTCCCAACGAAGCAACACTGACTGCAAGTGCACCTCTGTTCAAGACAACTTTAGCCAATTCCAACCTATATGCCGTAGCTACTTGACCGCCACGCTGGTGTCGGTAGAGAAGAACATTTTTCCCGCCGATTCGTGCTAGGCCAGGATATTTTCTGACACGGTTGAAAGTCTAATTTAGCTTCTGAGTGCATGCGGTTGGGACTTGCAGCTTGCCCTTGCCATCCCAAGCTTACGTGCAGCACAGTCCTTGTTTGTTTTTGTACACGAATCTTTTCTGCGCGCCGGCAGCGCTGCCCATGACTCGAAATGGTATCTAGTTTCCTAACTAGCACATGGCCGTGTGCAAATTAGTTTTCACTGTCGCGCTCGTGACCGTGACATAGCTGGAATCTTCGGCACTTTCTTTTTCTTCTGAACTCCGACGTTTACGGCAGGCTTAGCTCGCGACCTCCTACAGCGTTCTGAGCCGCGAGAGTTGCATTCAACGCAGACCAACACATGAAAGAAGCCTTTTAGCATCGGGACATGTGCAGCTGCCGGGGCCTAGGCTTAAGTATGGGGCTCGGCTTCTAAAGTCGAAGCACTGCTAAACATGCGATCACGGCAAACCGAGCACAAAACTTTGGCTGCACTGCTTACGCCCTAGGTTGGACACGAAGTCGGGTTTCGACTCTCTCTCTTGCACAAGGCAGGCAAGGCTCCACACAATGCCGGGTTTAGGGTGAGGGCTTCAGGGTTAACTGAGTCTGCAATCTGCACATCAAACGCGAGAACACCGGTGGCATGAAACCCGCGATTCAGCAAGGAACCATGTCGACGGTCTTTTCGCAAGGATGCCTGCTTAGCACTTTATGTGTTCCAACATGAGCACCTACGGGGCCGAAGGTCACTCTCGCATGTTGTGATTCTGTACAAATACACAAACAGTGCGACCTAGCCGAACAAAGCTGTGGGACAACACAGCGTGCCGGCTCAACAGCCTTGCCTAGTACATGCGATGAATTCAGTCGTGCACTGTCGCCATAGTTGGCCTGGTGGTTGGCATCTGTCTCTAGTGGCCTGGCCCCTTCGGGGTATGCCACCGTCATACACAAAATTCTGGCGTTCTTCGGTCCAGGATGGGCTTCACACTACTGCGACGTGGAAGGTCGACTTGCTCCCGGCGCCGAACTGGGGAGCTTGTAGCGGCCTGGCTTCTGAGGTATTTTCAGCTCGGTTCTTAGCTCAAGGTCGTGGCAGTTCTGAAGGCCTTCGCGGAAAGCTCGTAGCTCCCGCAGCCTGAGCGAACCTTGTGAGCGAACGCTGACCTCGGTCTGCGTTTGGCCATCGAGCTGGGCTTCTGCCCACACTGCATTGCTGGAAAATCACTCCGAAATGCGCTTCGCGATCAGCATTTCGTCGCTGCGCTGAGTTACGCAGACTCATTGTTTGGCGACAGTTTGCA
This sequence comes from Symbiodinium sp. CCMP2456, assembly GCA_905221635.1. Classification (NCBI taxonomy): domain Eukaryota; class Dinophyceae; order Suessiales; family Symbiodiniaceae; genus Symbiodinium; species Symbiodinium sp. CCMP2456. The sequence goes on from CAJNDV010008402.1 coordinate 42,970, forward strand.
GTCCGCGTGACAAGGTGCGAAGGAGCCTCCGGTCCGATGGCGACGGAGAACCGCGCGGTGCCAGTAGAACCGGTGTGATCACGTTTTCTGCAATGTGCATCTGTCGCCGACATGTGCAGAAAAAAGCGGACATGCAAGATAGAAGCAACTGAGGCATCGTCAAGCCGAAGGATCGCATCTTGGCTGGAGCTCTGGTGCTTCTTGCGACTGAAGGAGGCTGGAGACGTGAACTTGTCGATGTTGCCATGACGTTTTTGAAAGTCCCTGCTGTTCAGGAACCCACCACCGCACCTGAGCGAAAGTAAGGCACAGCTATCCGCAGTGCTGTTCCTGCATAAGGAGCCTGAAAGGCACTCTTGTGTCCAATGATGTAGAATACTTCAGACTGAAGCCAAGCTGCTTGACCACAAATTCGAGATTGGACAGTATCTCGCTCTGCGAAATTTGCTGGGGCAAGCACAAATAGCTCGGTGTCTTGCTCCGCACCTGCCTGGTGTGGGGGCTTCGACATTCGGCTGCACTGTTGAACGCGACATGGCCCAAATCGTTGATCCCGGGTAGTGCAGCTGACTCGGTCACGTCGAGTGACTTGCCACACGGGGATGCCTGAATTCGATCACTGGACCCAAATCCGTCTAAAGAAACAGACTAACAAAACGCGGAGAAAACTAATTGACATATAAGTCAGGAAAGCTGCCGGACTGCCATCCGAGAGAGACACTTTCCAAACCTGACCATGGCAATCATCCCTCCATTGCCCCAGTTCTTCAGACCTGCCAGGTGCTGCTTGTCGCAGGTAAGTGTGGATACTTCACGGGGCTCCTTGACATCTGGGACATGGGTTCCGATGCAAACTCCCAGCCTAGCCCACTCACGTAACCCTCGCCCACAGACCTTGAAGAGAAGATCCGAAATCCTGACTCTTCAACCCTCACCCCTTAGCAAGCCCTATGCTCCAACCCCAACCCCAAAAGAGTAGACCCCCCAAGCCCGACTTTAGCCGAACAAAGCTAAACCCCAGACCCAAACTTCGTCATAAATACCCTTGAGAGCCTAGAGTTCACCAAAAAGGCAGGCGCGATTTATATGCTGCTCGCGAGGACATCACGAGCAAAAACGAAGCGCAGGTACGTAACTGCAATTCTCGAAGCAAGCGGTCCGATCGTGACCCCACCAAACTGGCAATGCCCAAAAGCAGAAACCTCGAGATTTTGCCTGTCACATGTCATAAATCGACCCTCTTGCGACGGCATGCGCACCCATGTCCAACTGCTGCTGCAGCAGCAGCAGCAGCAGCAGCAGCGGCAGCAGCGGCAGCAACTACAGCAGCGGCAGCACCAGCAGCAGCAACATCCGCAAGAGCTGCAGCAGCAGTCACTGCCGCAGGTGCAGCAGCGGCACCAACGAACACAGTGGCAGCAGCGGGGGCACCGGCAATATCAGGAGAAGCCGGGGCAACGAGCGATGCCATCAGGACGAGGTGGCTGCGAACACTGAAACCAAAATAAGGTGTCAAAAGCAGGCGAGTTCTAAACGCATGCGCAGCACGATAGGAAGTGATGGCTCAGTGGTGGCCTGACTTCCCAAGGTCCACTGCTGCTGTCCGGTGGGCACCGCTTTCTTCCAAGCCGCCAGCTAGGAAGCAAGCAAGCAGATGGTATCTGAAAGACTTCCAAAGCCGCCCAGGACGAAGCGGCACCTAAGACTCATTGACCAGTCACTGTCCCCAGTCTTCACATCATGTGCAGCAGATAGTAATTACGGCACTGCTGCGTGCCAATCTGGTCAACTACGTCATCGCGACTTGCCATCTTTTGCTACCCTAGCCTGCACCTGCACACCAACCGAGACACACACACACACACACACCCCTGCTGGCATGGCAAGCACGTGTGAGATGCTGTAGGACATTTTGCTGGTTCTGAACTGTCGAAGATGCCAGGAAGTGTTGACACAATAAACTACAAGAGCATTGAATAAGCACCCTAACAAGACATAGCGGCATAGCGGTGAGAAAAGGTGTCAACTGTCCACTTTGATAGACCGATTGGAGACAATGCTAAGATGCAGTTCTGTTGTACTCCATGTGGAAACAAACGTTTCATGCACACAGCTGAATTGGACCGGAGTGCCGCTTTGCGCGATAATCCAAAGGTGGTCGTCCGACGCTTGCCGCGCGCCCTTAGCAATGCCAGCAAATACGCCTTTGCCATCGATAGCGACACTGACCATGCTTTCTTCGAAAACCACTTCAAACACGTGCCATCCTCTACTTCGGTGGAGACATGCAGGATTTCCTTGTGTCACATTTTGCGTGCCAGGTAGAGCGCCCGGGCAGGTTCCATTTGCGACCATGTACTGGTGCGATGTAGTAGACACTCCAACGGCGCAAGTGCCATGCTTGCTTGCAATACCAAACCAATGCGCTGACTCTTCACCCTCGTCGTGAAAGAATATCCGGATGTACAGCTGTCTCCCTGTACACGGCTGTATCGATGCGAATCGTCTCCTTAAGGCCAACCTGCATGACAAATTGAGGCACACAAGCTCTTCCTTCGGCACTACCGTCTTCCTGCCACACAAAAATCAAAATCCTGGCCTCCCACTGCATGGGTCCAGCTTCAATGCTCGACCAGCTGGCTTCTGGTCTCCAACACTCGGTGCTGGCAATATGGAAACTGACCTGGCGGCGGCCTCGACGTCAAAGAACGCGACCCAAGAGCCTGTCGCTGTGCCTCAACAAACTGTGAACCATTACTCGGCAAGATTGCATCGCATTGCTAAGGCACCGGGGTTCAAACTAACAGATCTGTCTGGCTCTCCGGTTCTCGAAGATTACGCCCTACCTTCCCGGCCTTCGCGGCAAATCAAAATGCAGAGTATAATTAAACGCATCAGGCACTCAAAATGACAATGAGGAGTCCTCGGCTTGAAACTCATTTCTCCGAAAACGCTAGCTCGAAAACTGATTTCGGGCACCGGCGCTGTTTATGACGCCGCGGCTGTTGTGTGCTGCTTGCTAAAGCCTTCCGGGCCTTCCGATTCTGGAAAGGATGCGGGCACAGGCGAGCCAAGTTTGGTCACTACAGCTACAACTCGGCACAGGCCAGGCCAGGTCCTACCACAGCTTCGTGATTCGTGCTCGCCACATCTCGCCGCTTGCTGACCCATGCTGACCCTTTGTGCATAATCTGCGATGGACACATGCCCTCCTTTGCGTAAAGATGCATTGCGCGGGGACACGGGAACCGCTGACGGATTCAAACGGTTCGACCCGCTTCACGCACTTGACCCTGCCTTCTTCGTGCCACCACGTTTATGTGCCACTTGAACTCCAAACCCTGAGTCCTAAATCCATCAAGACTTGTGCAATCGCCTAAACATTGACCTGCAGAAGCCCTTTTTTTGCAACAGGCTTTCTTTCCACTTCGCCCGGAGTTGCCGCGGAGTTGCCCTACAAAGCCAGTAACCAAGCAGGTCAAGTGGGTCAAGTGTGCCAAGTGGGTTAAGCGGCATACTTGGTTGTAAACGGTTACGCTATGCATCTTTCCTCGAATCCAAGAATATGCAAGGGCAACGCAAGCACGTTTACACCGGTCACTCCACTGCTGGTCCTGGCACTGCCAAGACGCCACTGGCAATGAAAAAATCTGCGAGGATGAGGCATTGCTCTGGGCATCTGCAGGGCACTGTCGACGCACTGTCCAGATGCCTGCAACGTTAGGAATGCTGTGCCTACACATGCACGCATGGCTGCGACGGGGTGGGCTAAGCGAGACTGAGACAACCCAAATTTCAGCAGTGTCTTGCTTGAACGCAGGCAGCAGTCGGTTCAGCCTTCTGTGCGGACTGTCCGGGGTTGTTGACACGCTGGCGAGCTTGCTCGCCGTGTAAAGGTATATCGTGCCTTGCAATCAATCAATACTACGCGGATGCTCTAGTTCGAAACGGTAGTTGCCGCAGTCTCAATCTCTACTAAGCCCGCCGCGTCCCGCTTCATCGTCAGATCCAAGTGAAATTTGTAGCCAAAGAACCTGAACCCTACTATCCTTGAGGAACTCATCTTCACAATAGCTCAATATCTGGCCGGAGCTATCCTGGGTTGAAGCACATCAAGCGAAAAAAAACCACGAGTTGCAGGTTGCACGGCACCACATGTTCCTGCTCAACAGCACAAAAGGCAGGTACACGCCCGCAAAATGGAACATGCTTGTACCCAGAGATAGTGGTGCGTTATGGCACGTTGCTCGAATCCGGTTCTACACCGACATTAATCGAACAACCGACGGCAGATCTGTGTGCAGCCAGGTTTCAGTGATGAGCACGGCCTTTGCATCTTGCCGGGGGACCACCAACGGTACGTCGGAATGCCCGGAAGGAAGCGCGCATCTTAGGACCAGCTCTTGTCGCTTCACCCACCTCGAAACTCGAAACCACAACGTTTCCCCACAACCTGATAACCCACATTCCTCGTTCGATGTCATATGGGACATGCGTTTGGTTTTCAAATAGCGAGGGTTCAAGGACGCAAGGAATGCATAAACTCTCTTCCCAACTGCTTCCAAGCTTCGCTGGCATGCTGTCACGCGCACGAAAGCGGCAATTCGACAGTCAGTTGCGCATGTCTCTAGATGTGTCAGAGCTAAGCGGACCTAGAAGCTGCGTCTTCTGGCGCAACATATTGCAGCATGTGCACTTTCAGATCTGCCTGCCCACAGTTCTACAAGAGTTTAACTGACTATAGACAGTTGTGTATCTGTAATCGTTGGCTTCGTGCAGTGGGGTGTCACATGCTCTGACAAGCCATTGCGGTATTATGGAATTGGACTGTCACGGACAAAAGCCGTTAGGTACTCCTTCTTCCTGGTGGAATGCTCCAATGCCACATGCTTTCCTACTGTACTATGTCCACACAACAACATAATCGCCAAACCACCTGGGGCCGAGAATGCAGCGACCAATCTTGCACAGCCGTGGGGAAAGGAGCTTCCCAGTTATACTCTATAGCCAGAGCCAGGTTTGACCTTGGCTCTTTCCGGCCTGAGGTGTGTGAGTCATTGTTGGGAGTCTGCGTACTCTGTGACCGCGGGTGAATTTTGGAATCGGATGTCTTCGACTTCGATTTTGCTGACCCCCGAAGCCGTGTCTAACTAAACCGAAGATAGCGAGCCAAGACGCCACGTTCAGAAGTTCAGAGTGTAGACCATGGCTTATGATATTTCCTCTCGCAGAGATGAGACTTTCTCATGGCAACGGTATCGTGAGCTACGCTGTGGCTTAAGGTTTGAACGAAATGCAGACATTGACTGCTAATGCAAAGGCGCGCGTTTCGGAAGCGTCGAGGCCAAATTAAAGTACGGCGTCGCTCTGTACTGTACAGTAAAGTACACCCTGCACCGCAGCTGACTTCTCTGAGTCGAGATGCGTGTCGCAGGTATGAAGCAAAAGTCGCGGTTGCAGCATCCGGGCGCATCTGCCTTCCACAACCAAGCCTCAATGCATCTGTTGCTGATCAGGCTTCTTCATACTCTTCAGCTCTGTTTCCTTGTATACCTGCATCATGTAACAGCAGCTGCAGAAGATGGAGCAGCAAGTGGCTTTCAGACACCCTTCTTCAAAGCTTGCCCGTTGTGCTACTGCAATGGACATAGATGGGAGGCAGCATGGCTCCGCAATGCATCCACAACAACAGCCGCCAACGAAGCCACAAGGCCCCCCCAGTCTTTCGTTAATGTCCCCCAGGACTGTGCAAGGGCAAAGCGAGGCTCGCACACAAAGGCCGACTCCTCCCGGTTGCCCACAGCACTCGAAAAGCCCTGTAGACCACGTGGCCATGGTATCGTCGTCCGGGTTTGTACAGACAAGTCTCCTAGCCCAGCTTCCTGGAAAGCCCAATGTGACTCGGAAACCAACAAGGGGACTCGAAAAGCGGCTGCACTCTCTTGCCCTACCCATGCATTGGTCAATTCCCTGCATTCCTCGCAAACCATTCAAGCATTGCCTGCATATTTTGATCATCTGCGCCTTGCTGCGTCACTCTGCTCCGCGCGCAGTCGCACCGCACTGGCACTGCACCCACAAGTTGCTTTGACTTTGATGCACTTCCGTAAAGATTCTCACTCTTTTTACAAGGTAGAGAATTGAAGCATTGCCTCTCACACCCGAGTAGCTGACTGACTGACATGCAGTTGACGGGACTTGCTGTAAGCGTCGTTCGCGACTTTGTGTGGGCGTCCATCAACAGTAGAAGCCACGCGCACAATGCACTGCCACCGTCTTTCCACGTATTCTGGGTGTTGGTCTACCCTGTCGTTCTGCACATCGCCACGGAGTTGTCGAGGACCGCGCCAGGCCTTGTCCAGCCTTCGCTGGGGTGGTCTTGTTGGTGTCATACAGGTCGAAAACAAATTCAACCATGTTCACTTGCAGCCAACGAGTTATCCCTCGATGGCCCATCTGTGGAGATTCTGCAGCACGGCCTGGAGATCCTCGGTAATGTCAGCCTTGCTCAGGAACGGAGTGCCCTCGACATCGACTAGCTGAATGCTGTGGCAATGGAGGAACAATCGCGGACAAGAGGGCACCGACGTCTCGGATCGCTTGCCATAGGTAAAGTCACCTACAAGAGGTCGGCCTATACTGGCCATGTGCACGCGTATTTGGTGTGTCCGGCCCGTCCGCGGTCTCACGCTCAAAAACATCACTTCGTCCTCGGGCGCTTGCTGAAGTTCGGGAAATCGGAAACGCCTTCGAACTTCGTACTCGGTGAAAGCTCGGCGGCCGTACTCTGAGACTTCGCTGCGGCTCACCAACCCACCCTCACCTCCCTCGACCTCTGAAGTCAGCAATGGCACATCGACTTCACCACACACGCCAACTTCACCCAAGGATGGTCCCTCACATAAGCAATAGTACTCCTTTTTCACGAGTCCGGCCGCAAACTGCGACCGGAACCAGTTTGTTTGAAGGGAACCTTCAGCACCCACGACAAGCGGCAGGACACCAGAGGTAGGGTAGTCCAGCCTGGGGAATGAGATGCATGACTGCTACATCATCATGCTTTCATCAAGCACAGGCAGAAGTTGCTGGCCCTGTGCCTGGAGACTATTGACAAGGCCGTGCCGACAGGAGCACGCTGGCGTAGAGACTCCACGAAGTCTTGAGTGGTAACCTTCCCGCGACAGCAGAACTCAGGGCTTCTTTGCACGCTGACATACGTGGGCATCTTCAATCTTGGAGGCGCGCATGTGCAGGCTTCAACACCGTTACAATGCCGGGCCCTTGCCGAAGCACCTGGCATCATGAAGAACTTCATTACGCCGCGGCTTGCATCCGAAGTCCTTTTTTGCAACCTGCCTCCGGACCGTCTGAGATTCTGCTTTCTCCATCGGGTTTCCAAAGGCTGCGCAGGCTTCGCAAGAAGGCGAAGGCGTAGTCCTCGCCTTTGCTGCACACGTGAAGGACGAATGAAGTACGGGCTTGTGGGCTCTGTCCACAAAGCACTCGGCCTACGTTTTGGCACATTTGGCACTGGGCCTCTGCAGGCTCGAAGTGTACTCGTCGCACATCCTGTTCAAACTTCCGTGCATGACATGTACTCACCTCCGAAGTCTTTACACGACTCTTGCTGCCTGCATAGACGGCATCTGGCACCAGTCCGTGCTGCAGCATCAGTGGCAAAATTGCCATCACGTCCTGCAGGGTCATTATCCGTTGGCAAAATGTGAAAGATTCCTATGCTTGATCCCGGTAGGGTGCGTCGTGCCTGCCAAGCACCTGCATCCTGGCAGGCAAGTGCCACCGGGATGAACGTGACATCCTCGAACCCCGGAATCCGCAAATCATGGCATGAGCTTCACAGAAAGCTTTCAGGCCGAAGCAACTAAATATTCCGAGCCACGTCAGGCGAGACCTCCTCAGAACGCATTTTCGTCAAAAGCGAGAAAGCCAAGGCTCTCTCGCTACCTGGGAACTTGCAACCGGAGCGCCAAGCTCACGAACAAAAAACTGCACGCAGCCTCCTGCAAATGCCCCCATCAAGGCATTGTAAGTGATCACGTCAGGCTGGATCTCTTGTGACAGCATCCTTTCGTTCGTTGAGCAAGGATCTGCACGAACTGGCATGCTGCTTCTGTCCAGACTTAAGCGAAAACAAACGATTCTTTCAGCCTCTCGAAAAAGTGGACGGCCATTTGCCAGTTTACATCGCACGTGTTGATAAGCGCATTGTAGCTGACAACGCTGGGCTGGGCCACCCCCTGGCTGCTTCGCGGTCTGAACGAGCATGGTGGTGCTCTAGCCTCACCCCGTCACAAGTTTCCAGCCTGTTCCATCTCGTAGAAGAGCTGGATCGCTGCTAACCATTCGCTGCCCTTCTCGCAAGCGGTTATTGCGGCCGTAAAGCCTCGCTGCCAGGAGCAACCCCGGGGTGAACAGGTTTTAAAAGGATTTCCAGTCTGGCCGAAGCGGCTGATGGTATCGGGTACCACAGCACATCCCTGCATCTCATGAAGGCATGCCAGCGCCACTGGCCAGCGTGCGCCACAAGCAGCCAGAAGTGCGTTGAAGGTCGACGTCTCGGGGAACAAGCCCGCTGCTGAAAGTGCGTTCCTCGAAGCATGCATGGCGAAGGGCTGCTTGCAACATCTTGCAACCGGCATCACTCCAACCACTCTGCTTAGCCCTTGCAGACAGACCTGAACTGACCTCCAGAACTTGACCCTAGTGCGACATGAATGTTCTGGACATCACAGTCGAATGATTTGTGTTGAGGGCAGATTCCTATCTCCCGTATCTTTTTTACTTAGCCGAGTTTCAAAAGATGAACCGCCAGCTGCCACTGGCCTTCTTCTCTGCACGACAATACTGCGGCATTGAATGAAACCAAGTCAGGCACCAACCAAGACGAGCCCATCTCGAACAGAAGACCTGCACACAAGTTGTACGTACTTTTTCCGAGCACAAGAGGACGTGTTTCGCTGGACTACCCGCGAAATAAGGCTTTTGACTTCTGCTTCTGGCTTTTGGTGACGCTTGTTGGTTTTCGCAAGCAAGCACGCAGCTGCTCTCGGCTGGCAGCCATGAGCCTACGGCGGACTGCCACTGGCCGCTTCTCTCACAAGCGCTGATTGCAGCATTGTAGCCTGCGAAAACAACACGCTGTGACAAAGCAGCTTCCAATCGAAGTCATCGGTTCGTTTCGACTGTCTGTATGGTGTCCAACGAGACAACTAAGCTTCAAGCCTGGTTTTGCTCGCGAATCCCAAACGTGGGCAGATTCCTGGTGAAGCTTGGCAGCCTCATGTGGACCAGTGTCACGACGCAGTCCCAACGGGTGGCCAATCACACAGCGGAAAGCTGAATTCGACGGGAGAAACCAACATCTGCGACACGAGGTCGATGGCTGACTGCCAGCTGCTTCCACATGCAGCGATCGCAGCACCAAAAGTGACCATGTCAGGCTGGAGCCTTTGTGCTGCCATTCTCCTTACTGTCGTCCCCACATCAGAGAAGCGTACTTGCGTTTCGCAGGAGCAAAGTGCACCTGGCCTCAGCAAGCCCAAAGCCAACTGCCAGTCGCTTCCCTTCTTGCAGGCGCTGAGTGTGGCATTGAAACCTTCGCTGGATTGGAGGAATCCGGACTTCGGTTATCGGCCGTCTATGGGAATATGATCTGTTCAAGAATTCAGCATGCCGCAAAGACTAGCCAGATCAAGCAACCAACGAGCTACATCCTTTGTAATTGCTGGATTTCTCGTTCGATCCTGCAGTCGATGGGCACCAGGGCCTCTGCTTTGGAGCTGATTATCCGATGCCCTCGCGAAGTGTGCTCTGCAGTTGTGGAGGACTGTAGCCAGCACTACTGGAACATACTAGAACGTGGTGCCGCTGGCTGTCTTTATTTGGAGTTTGCGGAGCACAGGAGCGACATGTCCTCTTGTCTCCTAATTGACTTCGCCACGATGGCTCCAGTAAATGGCCTTTTGTTTGCGTGGCACGATTCTACTTGGAAAGAAGGCTTCGCATACCTCCTTTTAAGCCTGCTTGCGGCTCCGACCGCAGGAACTGTTTATGTTCTCCTTTATTACTAGCAAGCGGAGAGTGGATTTTGCAGAATCGACGGCGTGCCAGTATGCGTTGATCGCAGATAGTGGACGCTGTGGCATGGCCATGCCATTGTCGGGGTATACTCGTACACAAACAGCACAAGCTGCGCCCGTGTTGTGCAGATCCCCCTTCCTGTGCCTTCTGCAGCCACGGCACTCACAATGTCAGGCGAAACTCTTGCTAGCCGCATTTGGCTCAAAAGCAACACCGCGCGCTGCCACTCGCCTCCTACCATCTTATCTCACGTGTGTCATGCCTCATGACAGTGCAGCAACATGACAGTGCCTGTTTCACAAGCAGTGATCGCCGCATTCCAAGCGATCTCCTGGAAGTGGGAACCAGAAGGATGCATGCGTTGGGTGACTCCAAGTCGCTTGGGGAATGGAGATACATGCAGCAGGTGTGAGCCTTGTTGGAAGTGTCGGCACTCAAGGGCACAGAATGCTGCTCATGCTGAATACTTGCACAAAGCATAGCGGAGGTAGAATAGGTAGTCCCCATTACTTCCAACAGCCGTCCGTGGGTTGGGCTGCCAGCTCTGGGCGCTGCAACAGGGACATCGCCAGGGCCCAGTCGCCACATCGTCCGGCCGCAGAGATGACAGAACCTGGAGATCACGTAGCTCCAGACTGGGAATTAGTTTCCACCTGGCAGATGGTGCGATAGTATCCCACCTACGTATGGACTATGGACTCTCGCTTGAATTTTCTTTTCATATAGCTTTCCCGTTCACTGCCTGAATTTGCTCACTTGCTCTACCGCGCAGTGCAAGGCTCTCAGACCAGCAAATCTTGTCGCTGTGGGATCCTTATGAATTTGCTTTCTTTCTTTCTTTCTTTCGGAATCTGCCTCTTCTGTTATCTATATAGTATCTAAATTACAGCCCACGCTTGCTGGCAGAAACAGATGCGTAAAGAGCAGAAAGCAGAAGGCAATGTGCAGAAATCCAGATGAAACTCAGTACACGATGTGAGCATGAAAATCACGACGGGCAGCACAGGTTACTTTCAGGTTGATTCAAGTACGTCGACAAGAGACGGCAGCCAAGCGAGACTCCGGCAGACGGTGCATCGCATCCGGACAGGATGGCAAGACAGACAAGGAGGCAAGAGGGAGAAGGGGCTCGAAGGAAAAGGCACCACACTACAGGCAAAAAACCAGGAAGAAACAGGGCTCGGTCGCCCGGACCGGCAACGGCAGGTTCGGGTGCAACCTTCGGTAGCAATAACTCTTCCAAGCGTTGCATATCAAACAGAACCACTTTATCCAGACGTTCGCACATTCAAGCCACTGACGACTGGGCCACTGGCTGATGTGGAATGAATTTACTTCAGCTTGTTGTGAAAGCCTTGGATATGTATCTCTAAAGCATCATTTTCTCATGTTGCCACCGACCGGACATGACCGCCCAGCTGCATAGCTGCAAGCACCTGGGTCGCAGCTCCCGGCAACCTTTCAATCTGTCGCAAGTGAGAGGCAGTTTAGGACAAGAAGATGTATCGGCACACGTCATTCCCATGCTGCCAGACAGCTTCTTTTTTGCCAGTGCACTTAGCACAACTGTCGCCTGACAAGGTGGTGCGTTCCGAGCAGGTCTTCGCAAACACTTTGGGATGGGATTATTTCACGGACAGAACTCTGGCAAAGTCAGGCATCTCGAAAGAACCGTCTCATGCATTCCGCGATATCGTTTGAGCAGAAAGGCCTTCTTAGGATTCTCCACCCAGCTTGGCAACACGGGTTCCAGGACTCGGAGCACCTCCGTGAGTGCTGCATCCGTGTGATTCTGTGCTCAAAGATCCTCTCTAAGCCGGTGGCTTGCTCGGAAGATGGAAGTCTACCCAGTCTCTCAAGGAGATCTTCCACTTTGGTCGTGCGGAGCTTGCGTTGACCTTGCACCCCATGCAGCTTGTTCCGACTCCGACTTTTTAACCATGCAGCGACCTGGACTGCAGGAAGACGCCGATGGGCAGCCCACAAAGTATGCCATGCCATGTCTTTCTTCGCCGCAAACCCTGTCGTCCGACACGCTGCAGATGCCTCTCGAACCAACCTGTGGAACAAGCTACAGCTTCAAATGGCGACCCATGCGCACGGTACTGATCGGGTAGTGGAGCCGTAGTCTCAACACTCTCAAACCATCGCCTGTATGATGCCGGAAGTGTTTTTTCCGCACTTGCCGCCCTCTCTTGAAGGCATAAGCAATGGGATAAGCAATCAGCCCAGACCTTTGCACGACTGGAAATGAAGATCACAAGCGAATTGGGCACCAAAGGCCATCTGCCGACTGCAGCCTCAGAAGCAGATATCCTGCGTGCCGGCATGGATCAAAACTCAAACTAATTTGCATGTGAGACCAAACCTGGCCGGTCCAATCGATGCTGCTCTAAACTGGCAGCGATCAATGGCACGAGACAGTTTAGACATGTTCAGACAGTTTAGGCACTCCAATGCAGAGTGCCTCCAAGCTGAGACAGCTCCATATGCCAAACTGTGCACAGACTGCGGACTGCTCCAGTGTGACCAGCAAAGGAGAGGGCTTGGCCAGCCTCTGCCCGTGACAGCAGGTGCAGAATGATGCAGACATGTGCCGACTAAGCTCCGCAAGGAGGGAAAACGATATTGATATTTCGAGCTGCAAGATGCCACCCGGAAGAGTATGCATCATTTTCGTGAATTAGGAAAACCGACACCTCGAGATTTTCATTCAAGGGGGTGTCATCGGCCGGAGCCCTGCGAACAGGGGCTGTACTGAGAGGGGATGCACCGGAGGCCCATGCGACATGTATGACACCAGACCTCCACCACAGTAGATGCCTCCTTCCCACTGAGTCTGCGTGCCCCAGGTCCCACGATGCCAGAAGCTGGCACGTTGAACTTGGCCTTGGTTTCAGACCACGTGCATGTGCCCGGTTGAGAGGCATCAGCATATCTAAGCCTCCGGCCTTTTCGAGTTCCAGTGGGATCCAGGTGTGCTCATCGGGATAAGTGTCGCAAGTCGACTCGGGGCATCAATGGCGGGCTGTTGACGTGCACTTCTCCACATGGGGCCTCGAGGTGTGAGAGCCGCAATACTGCTTGTCCAAGCTGCAATGGTCGATAAAGTTGATAGTAAATCAACATCCGGAACATCCATGGTCTTGTGGCGCAAGATGCCGCGCATGGCAAGCTCCTTGGCCAGACCTTCTTTGACCTCACTTGCGTTGCAGCAGAAGGCACCCCACTGTGCCAGAAAGCTTTTCGGATGTGCAGATACCAGACAAGACACCTTATGATAGTGGTCAAGAACTTCAGGTGCACCTGCTATAGGCAAAATACACGTACCAACATGATCCTTCAATATCACTGAGCAGACTTGCGTGCACTTGTGCATGTGTGTTCCCTGACCTCCTGCAGCAATCCGGCTTGACAAGCTTGCAATCTGGCGCTGGATCGTCTTCTTTTCTGCATCATCATGCTCTGGTTCAGCAGGCATGGTAATCATTTCGTAGTCGTCGGCGTCCGGATCGTAGTCAGAATGCTTGCAGGTAGCAAGATCTCGACGATGAGAGAAGTCGTCCTGCCAATGACACACGGTTGTCCCTTGGCATGACTGCACGGGGTCCGACGAGCGAAGTCAACACAAATGCTACAAGGAAGAATGTGTGAGTCGCTGAGAAAAGCCCGCAGCTCCCTTGAGATCCATCAGCTGTTCCAAAAACTCCCTCCTCGGCATCATGGCCCGAGAATGAAAGTTCGATGTCGTCCTCCTGAAACAACTCATGCAGCTCGTTGCACAGCGTGAAGAACATGGCGACAAAATTGAGGCAAATGCCGGAGGCTACCTGCCCAAATCGGTGAGACCTGGTTCGAGCCAAAGTCGCATATCATCACACCATCCTTTTCTACAAGACTCCCCATGACCCTTCATAGATGATGGCAGTATCATCGTCCCTGGTGGAATCTTACGGGCATGCCGGAGCCCGGCAGCGTCAGGGGCTGCTCTGTGGTCACTTGGTTGCGTACACCCCACAGCCCTCACACATGTAGACCCCAACTTTTTTTGGAGCAGGGCTCTACAGCTATGCCTTCCCCTCCACCCCTGAGCTCATGTAGAACCCATGTAGTGCTTCGGGGCTCCATCATCCCACCCGTAATCAAGCCCTCAACAATACGAGCCCTTCGTCGATTGCCCTGGCAAATACTGAAGCCCCGGACATTTACCCTCACAACTTGATTTAGATGTAATACCAACATCGGATTTGGTTGGGCGACACTGGGATCCAATGACAAAACTCTTGCACTACCGCGGCATCCATCAGAGAATGGGTGCGGGGTATGTTCTTGCGTCCTGCCGACTGTTACTAAGTCTGTGCCCAATTTCTCCATCAACCGTTCGACGAGGATGGCAGCGACCTAGACAGGTCCTTTCAGCGCTTTCAGAGCTTTCGACTCTCACACTCACGTTCAGTCAGTTTTGCCTTCGGCTTCAGGTCCTTACAAGGCAAGTTTAGTAGGCACTCCCAAATGGTTTTCCTGTGGACTGCGCAATCGTAGTCTGCTTGAGGTGGAGCGGCGAATTTTGTGCGCTGCTCTGCTCAAACCTCAAGGAGGTAGGAGTGTTCCAGACCTCGTGCTGGAAACCTGCTCCGCATGTCGATCAAGCAGCCCGAGCACAGGCGATGAGTTCTCATCATCAGCTCGATTGGCGGAGTAAAATTAAGCGTCTCGGAATTTGGTGTTGGCAGCTCCTTGATCACCGGTCACATGTCACAAGTTCGCAGCTTGCGCGCCTCGTGTCAAACCGACAGCACAGCAGCAAGCGCAAACACAGGCAGCTACTGCCTCGAAAGAATCGAGGCCTCAGGTTCGTGGGCATTTCAAATCAATTCCCACTTTTACATCATATCCGTACTATCTCGTATTATCGCTTTAGCGTGCCAGTCCCGACCTTGGCTTCGCCAAGGCCAACGGCTTGAACAAAGCTTTGGTACACACCAAAGGTGCAATTCCCAATTCAAACAGGATTTTAAACGAGGTCACTAGGTCACCTCCTGGATACGCTTAACTGCTTGCACTCCTCAGGGAGGGCAAACAATGTGCATCATGTTGGCGAATTAGAAGAACCTATACCATCCTATACCTCGAGGTTTGCATTCAACGGGCGTGTCATTGGTCGGAGCCCTGCCAACAGGGGGTGTGCAGACCCGGATTTCCATGCGACATGAAACCGCACCTCCACCACAGTGGATGCCTCCTGTCCGATGATTTGGCGTGCCCTAGGTCCCACGATGCCAGGAGCTGGCACGTTGAACTTGGCCTTGGTTTCAGACCACAATCTTGATGGGCATGTGCCCGGTTAAGCGACATCAGCTTATCTAAGCCTCCTGCTGGACTCCTGCCGGTTCGAGGTCCAGCGGGACGCAGGTGGGCTCGTCGGGAAATGTGTCGCAAGTCGACTCGGAGCATCAATGTTGGGCTGTTGGGGCGCGGCTCTCTGTATGGGGCAGGTGTGAGAAACAGTAGGACTGCTTGTCCAAGCTGCAATGGTCGATAAAGTCGATCGCAAATCAACGTCCGGCACATCCATAGTTTTGTATCGCAAGATGCCAGGCATGGCGAGCTGCAGTTCCAGATCTTCTTTGACCTCATTAAGCCAAGGCGCCGCACAACTCTTCCGATTTTCAAAACCTTCGCTCGATATGAGGCAAGAAGCCTTGTGATAGTGGTCAAGAACTTCAGGTGCACCTGGTATAATGAGGCAAAGTGCCCGTACCAACGTGAGCAGTGAACAAGCTTGCATGCCCTTGCGTGTGTGTCCCTATGCCGTGACCTCCTCTTGCAATACGCCTGGATAAGCTTGCAATCTGGCGCTGGATCATCTTCTTCTCTGCGTCACAATCCCCTGGCTCAGCAGGCATGGTAATCATTTCGTAGTCGTCGGCCACCGCATCGTAGCCACGATACTTGCAGGCAGCAGGCTCTCGACGATGAGACAAGTTGCCCTGCCAGTGACGCATGATTCTCAGTTGGCACAGGTCCGAGAACGTCCGAAACACAAACGCCACGAGAAACCATGTGTGACTCGCTGAGAATATCCCAAAGGACACATCGGCTCCCTTAGACAACTCGAAAAGTGTGTCCTCGGCATCATTGGGCCAGAATGAAAGTTCGAGGTCGTCCTTCTGAAACAAGTCATGCAGGTCGCGGCACAGCGTGAAGAACATGGCAATAAAATTAAGGCAACAGCCGGAGGCTATCTGCCTAGAGCGGTGAGACCTGGTTCGAGCCAGAGTAGAGTATCAATGCGCCGTGCCATGTCAATATTTCACCTAGTTTCTTTCACAAGGGACTCGACGGCTGCCCTTACTGCCCAGCTCGACCCACAATACAGTACGACTCGTGACTAGCATAATTTTTGACAAGTATGCCCCCAGCCCTTCATGCATCTTCATGCATGATGACCATGTCACTTATCAATGGGCGTGCTGCAGCATCAGAAGCCGTTCTTGGTCCTGTGGTCATTGGTCATGGCGACGTACACCCCGTACTTGCAGAACCCATCCCACCCGCAATCAAGCTCAAGCCCTGAGCAAAACCCCAGACTGTTACATCATCTTGCATCAGCGGCCAACGACTTGTCGTGGCCAGCCGTGTGCTGCCGACTCCATGAAAAGGTCAACAACTTTGGAATCGGTTGAGCGTATCGTAACACTTCCTGTGTAGTGTAGCAGTGTAGCATCGACGCAGGGGTCTACCGAAAGCTTTTTGCGCGTTTTGCTGGGGTCATCTCTCAGACCAGACCTGAATTAACTTGGCAAAGCCTTGAAAGAACGTCTTCAAGCTCGGCGGGCAGAGGTGCTTCAGCCTCAAAACCATTTCCGTTCAGGTCTTTGCATTTGATTCGGTGGCAATGCAGGAAGAGACGTCCGCACCAAGGAACTGTGGAATGTTGCCTGAGCCGAGAAGACACGGCTTGCCACAAAATGGCCCATGCACACGTCTGCAGATCTCTTGCTTCATAAGTGTGTTGCAGCCGGAGCTCTTCCTTCCATAAGTCAAATCACCGACAATCGGTGCACCGATGCTGGCCATGTGCACCTGGGCATCGTGATCGTCAAAGTATTCGGCACGTTGGTGATTCTCTCAATGGTTCTGGAAGCATTCCAGGCTAAAGCAAACAGCAACAGTAGAAACATGGCAGTCTTGCCTCACGCTCTGTACGGCACCATGCCACAACTCATTCCAGTAAGCTTTTGTGCGGTTCAAGGTGCGCGTATCTGATGTGTTCGACCAGTTCTCGGGCGAGCAGACAGGAGGGACAGGACCGGGTCACTTGCGGCATCCAGCCGATACCTTGCCAGCACCTCCAGGGCAGGGCGCAAAAACTGAGCAAAGATACAACAAAGGGAAGTGTGGATGGAGACGTGCTTCTTGTCTACATGCTCCGCTCTGTCGAGCTCGGATTGGGACCGGATTTGAGAATGCAATCTGTCTCAGATCTGTCTCAGCCGTACTGCCCCAAGATGCCTTCACACTCGACTGTTCTTCGAAGCTCAAAAGACCAGCACGTGACCAGCAAGCCACCTGGTATTCAGTCTTCGCCTCCCGGCCCAGGCTGGAGATTTCAGTCCGGAGCTGATCGCCTTGGGAGCTTACACCACGGATCTCCGCAAGTGCAGAGATCGACTGTGCAGACGTCTCGCAAGAGTCGTGCATTGAGGCGTCAGGTGGGGTCCCCAGCATGTAGCAGACGGGAAGAGGTTCAGGTTCGGTGTGATGCATCTCCTTTTTCTTCTGCTGGCCCGGAAGGTCTGCAGCTGTGTCGCGCACCGGGATAGTGAGAGACTGCAGTGCAGGCAGAAGCAACCAAACACCCAGCCAACAGTTCTTCGAGTCAGCTTCCCCTGACGATAGCTCTATATCGCCTCCTTTCGCCCGCCTTGCGATTCGGAGTTGGGCCTTTCTCCTTTCCTCCTTCCTTTTAAGGCGTTCTGGGCTCAAAGGTCGTGGCACGCCCCCTCTCCCACGCTCGCTGAACAGCTAAGGCTCCTTTTTTGATGGTGTGCAAGGGGGCATCAATCCGGGCGCAGCAACCATCGGCTCCAAGAGGACGGCCCTCAACCAGACAGAGGTATTCCTGCAGCGGCTGATCACTCCAAGCTTCTGTCGATCCCTTGAAATCCTGGCACCGAGAGTGTGGCTTGTACTGATGCTAAAGGGTTCGATGAACCCAGGGGTCCTTGCGCACCATTCGACCTGCAAATTGAGCTTGTAACCAGTTGGCTGCAGCAGAGTCTTCTGATCCGAGAGCGACGGGAAGCACGCCTGCTGCAAGACAGTATGGCCGTACTTCTCGTATTTGTCTTACCCCTTGCCGACGGCCGATGAGCAAACGGCATGTCAAGGCAACCACCCTGCTAGAAGATTTCAAGACTGGCATGCCAATTCTGCTCACAGCTTAACCGAACCAAGCCGTTCCAGTGGCCACTCTTCAGGGAACGAGGCCTGATGTCGGATGGTCCAGCCGGGAAACGAGAGTCAGCTCACATCCAAGTGATTCAGCCAAGCTTTCGGCCAAGTCCTCGGTCCTGGAGGTGTTCCCCAGTTTACAAATAATAATAAGAAGAAGTCCTGCAATAGCCAATGGAAGTCGCTTGCAGCAGAGATGTTTAGCCGAGTTCAGGCTCTGCCTCTGCAGCCTCCAAATGCCCTACACCTCTACAGCTATACGATACCGGCTGTTCGGGCTGCCCTGATTTGATGACCCAGAAGTCATGCTATACCGAGTGCCGTTGGCATTTGTTCTTCGGCTGTTCAGGTCCCATTGCGGAACGGGCTCGGTGCAGTGCAGCACTGTCCTCTCGCCGCTTGGCTTTGTGGCAGCCACGATGCCAGGACCACAGCCAACCACAGCCGCAAGATCGGCACCTGCTGGACGCAGCGCGCCGGCTGCATGCGGACCTAGGCATGCTTTTGATCTACTGCAATCCCTGGGATTGCGGTCGGAGGGGCGCACACCAGCTTTCGAAAACTCTTCCATCTTTGTGCAGGCCACAAGCTTCGCATGGCTTGCGTGGGCTCAGGCTCGCACACTGCTCGGTCCACAGGTCCCGAAGCTCTGCCAAAACATCCTGGAATTGGAGGACTGGGGGCCGAATATCGGAAAACAGGCTCTGGCTGAAGAGCCGCTGAATGTATGCGCAATGCCAATGCGTTCGAATCCTTGGAATGCCCCAGCCGTTCGAGACCTGTTCGCGCCGTCCGAGCCATGGGTTTCGCAAGGCTACACGCAGGTCCCAAAGGACTGTCCTACAGATGTGAAAGCACGACTCGACCCGTCGACTTGTACCACATCGCGGGCATGACCCCGGCAAGGGATTTAGACGATTTAGGGCATCTTCTTTTCATGGGGCGGAGGCGCCTGAGGCTATCAAAAGGCTCGTTGGGCGCCATTCTGCAGACCGCACGACTATAAGAGCCAGATTGTGCTCTGTGCAGGAACCACATCATTTCCAGACCTGTGGAAAACCCCCGAAACATGAAAAGCATGTTGGGGACCAGCGTCGTGGGCCGCATCTTCGCCCATGCCTTTTTGGACAGCACCTGCCAGTGACCCGGCGATCATTCCTGTGGGCATCAGTCTCTGCGACCTCCGCTGCAGTGAAGTCCAAAGGGTCTAGTCAAGGCGCTCTCATGTGATGTCCCTCGAACGAAAGAAGGGCGAGAATCAGGGCTACTTAAGCGATGAGCCCATGGCAAGCACATCAAGAGCTTGATTGCAAACGTGCCCCAGATGGCAGCGTGTGCGCTGCCGTTGCTTGCCTTGCAACCTTGCTCAGCAACGTGAATCCTGCAGTTGGGCGTGCCGCCCCCGCCCTAAGGTATCCGACTGGCATGCTTTGGACGGTATGAATTCCTGAAAGACCGGGCTCCACACTAGCCATCATGGAGAGAGCATCGACGTACCCTCGTTACCCACTCAGTACAAACATCGTTTGAAATCGAGAAGTATGCTATGTTTTTGTGCAGCAAGTCTGCTGAGCCCCCAGTGTTACCCCTGCATGCCGCTTTGAAAATGTTTGCTACCAAGCTCGGTAACAGCCTGCAAGCTTCCATTAAGTAATGCCGGGATGCTTCATTTGGTGAAGCAACGTCAATGCAGAGGTCCACGCTCCGGCAGAGTCACAGGCGCTCATTGCTGCCCCATAGCTTGCTAAAGTAGGCTGCAATGCCTCCTCCGACATCCTTAGGTGGCCATGATTCACAGGCACAAACAGTCATACTAGGATTCTGCACTCAGCATACGCCCCAAGATGTCCCAAGCGTCTGAGACAGCATCAGCAACACCAGCTGCCAATGCCCAGCCTTGTCAAGGGCACTCAGGGCACTGGTGTAGCAGATCCTGAGTCACGACCGATCACTGACAAACAACTATCGCCACAGTTTTCTCATTAGCCCGCAGCAGATTTTCAGCAAGCTTTGTGGCCGTCGACGTCCGAAGTCATTCAACGAACCTACTGTAATGACTCGATCGTTCTCCAAAACCGCGAATGATCTCCGAAAGGAGTTCCAGAATCCACAGGGCCGCTTGTTGGGAGCTGCCGGTGACATGAAAGTAAGCCGGAGCTCGTATTTCTTCTGGTGCTCGCGGCAGGCATTTCGTCCAGGAGGGTCAGTGCCATCATCCACTTATGTCCTTGTGCGCAAGCGCTGATGGCCTCTGGCACAATGGCAAACTGATCCAGACAAAACTGTGATGAAATACAGGAAGATGTGGTTTTACATGATTTGTGTGCAGCCACACATGAATCACAAGAGAGCCGATCATCCAAGCTTTGCCGCAGCCGCAGGCCACCACATCAAGGTTTTTACAGCGGCAACTGGAATTAAATGGTGCAGCTTGAGTGTCAGCACCGTAGCTGACAGCATCCGCATGCAGCGTCCACTTTCCCAGCTTTTGGAAGGAGCCCAAGGCAAGTTGCCACTGACCGCCTTGCAACGCGGCAACACGAGGTGGACCGACACACATGCTTGCCTGTTTGCCACGAGTCTGTATGTGATGGCCTTTGTCACATGCGCTGATTGCCGCGTTGCAGCATACTTTGCTTGGCCGCACAGTTGCCTGGAGCATGCCTGGAATTCGCACGAGCTTCGGCCTACGCCTCCCCGCCATCCACACTCCCTTTTCGTCTGTAGTATGAAGGATTTTTTTCACGACGTGCAAATAAGAAGTCGCCAGATTGACCAAGGCTCTGTCCAAAAGGCGCAGGGCCTCCTCCCACATGGCCCCCTCACATGTACAGGCATTGATTGCGGCGCCACAGGCAAAAACATCCTCAGTTCGATGACGCTCCTCATAGCAAGATCGAGCGCAATTTACTATCCAAGGCAGTGCAGGCCAGACTCAATTTGCAAGCTCTCGGCTTGCATTTGCGCGAACAAAGCGAAAGCCCGCTGCCATTCCCCAGTGGCACCACAAGCACTGATCAGCGAGCTGTACAACACCGTGTTCGGCTGAAGCAAGAACTGGCCTCAGAGGTTCTTGACGGTTGGATCGGTCTGGGTGGCTGAGATTGACATGTCGAGCACTTCCTGGGTCTTCCTTGGCGTACCCTCTCACGGCAATGCAGGGCAAGCGGCGCATGCTGCTGCAAATCGCCAGAGCTTGCTCCCAATGTCCATGTGCACCGCAGGCATGCGCAGCCGACGAGAACGAAATCACGTCAGGGAGTAGTTGTTGCTTCTGCATCCTGCCGATGCACGGTGTCTACATGTTCCTACAGTATCGACTCAGTAGTACTGATAAGCACATTGCCACAAACATTCATGCCATGCAAGTCTCCTGTCGAACACGGACAAGGAATTCTGCCAGGAATCGGTGGCACAGGCCGCGATTGTGGCAGTGTAGCTTATCCCATCAGGTGGTGCCTGCCCATCTCGGAGCTCTGTACTATACATCGAAGATGGGTTACCCGCACGGACAGCTGTGCACTGTGTACTTGCATCTGTCCTTGATGTCTTGCAGCAGGTTCAGCAAGGCCACCATGTGCTGCCAACGGTTGCCTTGCAGTGTCGCACAAGCTTTGAGCAACGGCTTGCCATGATCAGACTCTTTTAGCTAATCTGGAACCTTCACTGGATTCGAGGGGAAACCCATGTCATGTCGTGACACAGTTTCCGCCATCGCCATTGCTTCAACCAGCCCAAGGGCTCTGATCTTCAACCTTCCGACTCCACAAATTCCCTGCCCTGATGCTGAATACGTGGACAAGACCAACAGGAAATAGTCTCGGTTCCCATCTATGTTGGTGCTCCAGGCTTCCAAGCTGCCCCTTTTGCAGGCATTGAGAGCAGATCCGCAGCTGATGCCGGAGGGAAGCATCTGTGGCGTGGACAGGGCGATGTGGCGATATGCGCAGAAAGTGTTAAGGATGCGACCCGTTGCCAGGTCCAGCATGGTCACTGGGTGGGCTTGGGTTCACACTTCATCTTGAAGCGTAGCTATTGCTCAGGTGTGATGTCATGGATTAGGTTCTAGAGGCAACAGCTCACCCGAGTCGTCATTTCGATGCAACATGACTCGCAAACACTATCTGCCTCACGCTCGATCATCCCGAAGAGGAGCGCGACAGCTTCTTTCCAGCATGTGCTCTTCTCACATGCACGGATGGCAGAAGAAAAACCTGGAATCACGAAGCCAAAACGCAACTACATGATCGTCGGTCATCCCTATTTTGTGCAGTTGCTGTGCAGCCAGCCGGCTGATGGAATCTGGCGACACGGGCATGTGGGCCAGGACGTGCACTGCCAGCTGCCAGCTGGAACCTCCAAGGCATGTGGCGATCAAAGAGTTGTAGTTGACCACATCCTCAGGAATCATGGTGCCATCGTATCGGAGATTTACTTCTTTGGACGGAGAGCCTGCGAAACACTATGCAGCTGGGCCACGGGTGTCACGGGAGGCATCATCATGCCTACAATGTTGAGGGCGAGCTGCCAATTGCGATTCGTTGCATAGTCCAGTAATGCCGCATCGTATATAGTCCTCAGTCATGCCCAGCACACCAGGATTCAGGGTATTGATCCATCCCCGTAAACAAGCCCTTCAAAACGCTACAGAAAGTGCTCGCTCACACCACCGAGAAACTTGTCCGCCGCCAGTTTGCGAGTTGGCAAACCGGCAACGAGTGCAAGCACTTGCTGCCACAGACTTGTTCTCTGCAAGGCAGAGAGCAATAGCTTTGCAGCTGTTCGCGAAATCGGGGGCCTTGGTGCCCGGGTGCTTACAATTTTTGAAACAGTGTTACAGCACGTGGGATCCGAGGCACTCCGTGGCAAGTGCATTATGCCACAGCAGCACCGCCTCTTGCCAGCGGCATCGCCGCACATTCGCCTGGATCGCCTGCAGCACTTGCCAACAGGTGCATCTGCGCTTCATTCGCAGAAAAAAGGAGATCATGGAGAATCCTGCAGCCAGGGAGTCTCTGTGTTTAGGTGAATCCCTGCAGCGTGGGCACCCATACGAGAAGCTGTCACTAGCACCAGAATCGTCACAGAATAGTACGGATCCTTTTCAGCAGTGGGTGTTTCGGAACTTTTTGTTGAGCAGGCAATGTTTCGGAACTGCACAAGCCATTAAGAAGGGAGGATGAGCAGTCTCAACCTGATCCAAGCAACAGGGGTGGAAGCCGAAGCTGTGGCCAACGACGGGTGGAACTGAGAAGACATTCTTGAGAAATGGCTCACTTGGTCACTCGGCTTGCTTCACATGCCTGTGCACCATGCACGCGAACTCCTTGGCACAGCAAGCTCACAAACTGGAAGAGCTGATGCACCACACAAAAATCCAACCGTCTGCGTTTGCTCAATTTTGCATTGGCAGAGGGTCTCGTCTCGGCACCATTCGTACTGATGCCCATGCGCCAATCTGCACAACCTCTGACGTGCGTCGCGTCTTCAGCGGGTTTCTAAAACACCTTCAGCACGCCGAAAGGAAGAAAGCCGTGAGAAATGTCTCAGTAGCCGATGAAGCCATCCCAGCGAGCGCACTTGTCCGTGTCTCCGAACGCGGAATGCTCTTACGCTCTCGCAACTCGGACTCTGCCGGACGAGGTCTCATTCCGCTCTGAGGCCCGGTCCAGCCTGGCGGACGAACCTCGTCTCGAAAATCTGGCTGTCAAGTCAGCCAGGGCAGCGACATCCACAATCCGAAGTGTGTGGGCCACTCCGAGCTTGTCGTGCAGGTTTACTGATCTTCGCCTCTCATCTCTCGGGAGGAATGTAATGGCCTGCAGTGTCCACCACGGCTTCTCCTCTGTCTGCGTTGGACACCATCCAGTATCATCCAGCGGCATGGTGACATGACAAGCCTTGGGCCTGAGATTCGTGACAGCTGAGGACTTCAGGATCTCAATACAAAGCCCAGAGCAGTTGAAGGATGCAGACTCATCTCGCAGCTGCGAACTGCTGAGCTGATGGTCCAAGCGTTGGCACGCAGTGTCTGGCCGTGCATTTGCTGAAGGGTCTGCAAGGCGCCACCCCAGCTGAACCCCAGACTGCAAGCATCCAGCACTGTACCGCAGCTGACCTTGTCAGCTGCCAGCTTGCTGTGGTTGAGATGACTGAAAATCCTTGTCTGGGGACAAGAGCAAGAATGAAGCCGAATGAATGGATGTGCATGGGGACAAACTGAGCGCAGGACATCAGACTTGATAGCCACGATGCAGGGGAGCTGGAGTGGCAAGCGGCGTTGTATGTCACAAGGTCGGGAAGTAGCTGATTCCGCAACACTGCCGAAAAGCATTCCAGGCCCTGTGTCCAACTCTGCTCACATGCGCTGATGGATGAGTTGTAGGAGATGATATCCTTGCGGGTCCTGCGCCACACCGAATTGTTGCTTTGAGTGCTGAAGTTGCTAAAATAGCTCTTACAGGTCCCGGAGGTTCTTTGTGCTTGCCACATGACATGGTTTGCGAAAATGCCACAACTTGGACAAATCCTGTCAAGATGCTAAGTGCGGCAGCTGCCTAGGATGCACCGGACGGGAGCCTGGGCCTAAACTTGAACGGCACGTGGTCCAAAAAGAGTGCATCGGCAACACTGTCGAAAGTCAAGGCTACGACTATGAGCTTCCCCTGCCCTTGTACCTAACACCCCGTCGTATAGGTTGCATCTCCAGGGACAAAATTCAAATAAGTACTGCAGTATCTGAATAGCATAAGCCGCACTTTGAGAAATCTGTCCGCAGCTCTGGCCAGCCGCGCAGAATCGAAAGAGCTTGAGGCCACTGCAAGCACTGCTCACATGAACTCAGTACCTTAACGCGGGCCGCCCAAACGTGAACAAGCCAACGCTCTGGAATCAGGGTTTCAAGACCAAACCTCAGCGCAGAATCTTCCAAGATACTGTATTCAAGGAGATTGAGCCTTGGTGATGCAGGGGAATGCATGCGGCAAAGATCAGCAAAGCATGGAGGGGACATGCAGCTGTTCCACTGAGAACGTGCCAGGTGGCTAGGGCGAACAGTTTTTGGCAAGAGCCCGGCGATGAGATTTAACACCTCCTCCCAGTGCCGCTGACAGGCACAAGCTGCCTGAGCGACAGCTTTAAGCCATCACCTATTCGGTTCCGCTGCTATCGAGATCCCCAGTATGGCGCCAAGGCCAAGGTGCCGAGTCCATGCCAATGACATCCAGCGACTCGTGTTGATGACTTTGGCCTGCTATAGACAGGGCCATTTGCCACGCTTCGTCGCTCGAGCAGGTGCTGAGAGCAGAATTGCAACTGAGCCGGTCCTGAGTCTGATCACAGATGAGGCTGGGTCTGGCAAGAGACACGCACATGCTAAGGAGCATGTGCTTAGCTGCATAGCTACATATAGCTACGCTAAGCGACCGGTGTGGATTTGGCTGTTTGCAAGCCATGGCTCAGGAGCTGTATCCTCGGCCCGCATAGTCTCCAGAATAGCGACTGACGACGCCCAGTGGCCACAAGCATCAACTTTGGAATTGAAAGACACCGTGCTCGGCTCCAAGGCCTTGCTGGACAATGCCTGTCGGAAGTTTCGTATACTGCTGCAGACTGATGGCTATAAAACAAACCCCGTCTCCTGGCCTCCAGCAAAGCAAAGGCATCACTCCACTTCGCCGTTTCTGGCAGCGTGGAAATCGCCACGTTAAAGCCTTGACTCGGCGCTCGCCGCATGCGATGCGAAAGCTGGCAGCTAGCACGAGTTCTTACTGAAATTGCTCGCGTGGCTGGCGCGCCCTCTGCATCAGCAGTGCGCGTTCCTCCAGGCCAACATCTAAAGCCTTCAGCACTAAGGCTGAAACTCCTGGCAGTCAACTCGGTGAGGCGAAAAGCCATGCGTTCGAGTAGCCCGTAGACCTGGGCCAAGGAGTGCTGCATTGGACGACGCTTTGCTTGTCCAGGCCTCTCTCCAACATCGATCGGCAGCGCATGCGCTGGCTGCCGAGTGATAGGCAATCTGGTGGCAGCGGATCTGCCAGTCCATCATCCCATGCAGAATGTGCAACCTTGCTGTGGCCAAAGAGTCTGAAAACTCAATGTCACAAGTGTCGATCTCTCCTCATGGCGTCATGCGCATCGAGGATCTGCATCTTTCCACCATGCCTTGCTCTCGGCTTGCCTTCGGTCCTCTCCACATGCTTGTCGTCGTGGGCCCTCTTATCGTCCTGTACTTGTTACCGCTTGCAGGGATCTGCGCTCTGGTTACCGACCGTCTGTCGAAACGAGAGCTGATGAGATTGCACATCCTCATGCTTTTATTTCACAGGAAGGCTTCTCGATGCAATCCTGCGTTGATGGTTTCGTACTGTCGACAGATTCGTCTCCCTCCTACCGTCCGGTCGCCTCTGGCATGCTGTACGCGACACTTGATTGACGAGATAGCCTTGTTGAACGCGCTGCTCCGCTTTCTCCCTCGCCTCGCGCGGGTTTCATTGATAGTCGGGGCGATGGCTTCTTTCTTCCCACCCGCTTTAGCTGACCAGGCCGCGCTGCGGGTTCAAGATTGCCGACCTCTTGTGGTCTTTTCCCGCGCCATGGACCGAGCTTCTACAGCTCACAAGAGACCGCTCCAATATGTGGAATGACAAACACACAAACTTTGATCGCGACAGCTGAAACTCGCTATAGATCCCTTTGCAGCTCATCAGCGACCTCTGCTTCCCTATCCACAGTGCAGGCCAGCTACGCACTCTTCCACAATCTGGAGCAAGCGAAAGCATCCGTGGCGGTTCCCACTGTACTTGCGTCTGGCTGCATGGCCACAGATTTCCTGTCAAGCAGCAGGTGATGCTCGTGCTTGAGGCTGCAGGTTTTGTAGGTTGAATAAACCATTTGGTGTTCAACCATTGCAGCACTATTCTTAATCTTACTTGTGCGCAGCAGGCGCTGAACCACGACTGGCATGCAAGGCTTCCGAGCACCAGGCTGGGCCATCAGAATGTGAAGGGCCGCTGGCCAGAGCGCGCATTTTCCATACGCGGATGCCAGAGCATTCTGACAAATCCTTGGGTGAACAGTTTTTTTGCATCAGGACTTGTGCAATCGCCTGAAGGTCTGGAACATGGAACTCAAAAAGGGTATGTGCATGTATGCGTCAAAACCCTGGTTGTAACAGCCCGCCCCGCCAGTCGTCTGACGTTTGTACCACCCGTATCGCTGCGCACCAGTAAGTTCATAACATGACGGCTCAAACCTGCATACGCCTTTGTAATGGCCATTAAAAGGGTGCGGGCGATACAAACAAGTGATATTGGTAGACAGAGACAGAAACAAAGACACACATGCATATTTCGAAACCACGGCCACGGAAACTCACAACGGCTTGGATGCACGGTCAGGATGCGTAACTACGAATACTCGAATTTCCAAAGCAGCCTGCCGAGCCCGCAGACTGAAACGACGGGGTAATTTGTAGCTCGGACGGCACGCAGAGTCGGGATCCACGATGTCAAAGTCAATAGCACGTCACGTCTGCACCGAATCTGAATCTCACAGACTTACTCACTCATGCACGTGCTCACTAGCACATTGCCTTTCCCTTGTTCTTCTTCGGGGCCTTGCAGGTTACCCGTCGGTGGCAACCCCTGCTGATCCCCTTTGTGCACAGCCGTTTTGCGTCCAGCCGCAAACGGGCTCTCCTGACTATGCTGGCATGGTTGGGCCCAGGTAGGCGGCCCTACCTTGGCTCGCCTCTTCGATCCTTTTGGTGCAACCGTCCCCGACCAAGGTGCTGTGCCAAGAATCACACTGGGGGGTAAAGCGCGGCTCCCAGCAGCCAGCACAAGAGACCGCTGCCACTGAAGACCTGCAAGGATGAGCAGAACTAAAGCTCAAAAGCGGGTCCAGGACTAAAGCCTTGCGGGGCTCGGCCTTGCTGCATCGCGGCTGCAACCGATGTCATGATGATGGAGTTGGAGCGAAGGCCATAGAGTAGCAATGCATCGCTCAAAGCCAAAGCACGGTGCCAGCCGTGCTTCACGCTTGCAACAGCAGCACCATAGCCTCTGAAGGCGACATGTGCTAAGGCTAGGACGTTTAGACGGTCATTCTAGCTGCCGCATGGCAAACTTCCGAGGGACGAGCTGATGGCTGTGGCTTCGACCGATGCAGCACGAAAGTTCTTGAGCACAGCCCACGCTGACGACCAGGCCGCGACAGAGGCGCATGCCGAAATGACGATGTTGCGGTGTATTACATTCGCCTGCAGAAGAGAGTTGCCAATTCAGTGCACAAGAAACGTGTGGTTCTGCCATCGCTGCGACGGAAAGGCCTCGATTGTGTTGCGCAGCATGTTTTGCAAGCCAGAAATGGCAGCCCAAGCTCCTGCACAGAACTGCTCGGTACAGTTTTTATATAAGGCTTGCAGGGCTGCGTCATGCGACGGCCTTGCATCTTGATGTGGCTTCGCAGCCATCTGGTTGCTTCGCGACCATCAGCGCCATCGCAGCTGAAATTGGACAATGGCTCCCCACCGAGAGCTGCCGGCATGGCGAGTCGTTGAAGCACTAGCAGCAACCCCTAACAAAAAGTGCGGTGCCTGCCAATCTTCGCAGAATCTAACTTCGCACCTTCCATGTCATTCCTGACAGCTTTCGACTCAGATGTCCAAAGCGGCTGAACTTGACTGCCAGTCTAAGTCTGAGGATCACCAGCTCGCAAGCCGGATACTACATCTTGCCTGCTTCAATAAACTGTAGACTTGCGGCAAAAAGCTTATGGATATCATTCAAGTCAAGCATCGCAGTCACAAGCGACATGTTGACGGGCTTTAGCTTTCTCTTACTCATGCCTGTCTGCTTTCCGCTTCAAGCGTGGCTGGCAATGGTTGCACAAGCTGGCCTTTTCTTACGAGAAGCATGTTCGAGCATGCGCAAGTGTTCGACACTATCTCCCAGGTCATTGTCGCAGACCGTCTGGGCCATGGCACTTTGGCTCTTGGAGCAAAAGCCCTTCACATCAGCTGGAAAATCTCCACCATCAAACGCATTTAAAGGTTCAACAACATGCTTTTTTGCATCTATTCGAGAGTACTTGATGTTGTAGTATTTAGTATAGCATCAGGATGTGCACTGCAGCTGCTGCTACATCCTCATTGACGTCACAGAGCATGCGCACTGCTTGGGCTGACTCTTCACTCGATGACAACCGTTCACCGCACGAGCCCGAGTCCTCGGTCCGAAATCGACAACTTTCTCCGTCCCTCTGCCAACAGCGCATCCATGGCTTTGCGTAACTACCCCGGCCGGGCCGGCAGCTCTACAAAGTAGTGCTACATTGCTACATTGCTGCTACATTGCTGCTACATGTTGTACGAGGTTGTCTTGACTCGGGCTCATGCTCAGGTTCTTGAGTCGAGGCCGCCTGCGGATTTGCGCCTCGACTCTGTTGCCCCACGCACTTGGCAAGTCGGGCAGGTATGCAGAGGCAGACAGGCTTCTCCAAACGAACTTATAAACGCCAATGCTAAAAGCTTGCCGAAGCGGGAAGAGAAGATATGGAAGCCTGTCTGCAGTGAAACAAGAGGAGGCAGTTCGAAGCATGCCTACAAGCGCGACCACTGTGTCAAAGGCGCTGGGCCTTGCCCACAATGCGCACTTGAGGCGTGAACAAAGAGTAGCTGCAGGTCGCATCGGGTCGCACTTCATTTACTGGTCAGCCCCAAAAACGTGTCATTCTCTTACTCAGCAGTTTGCGACTGGAAGTGTTAGGCGCGGATAGTCTGCAGCCCCACACGCGCGGGTTCTACATCGCCGAGTCTTTAGCACCGGCGCTTGCCAAAAACTGGAAAGTGTCTGTAGCTACGCAGGTGCAACGCTTGCAAAGCAATCATTGAAGCATCTGCCTAGCCTTTTGCTGGCATTTTGCAAAGCGCAAGCCCTCTTTGGGGGCTTGTCGCCTCGGCGAAGCGGCGGGTCCGTCTGAGAGAAACGGCAACATGACGAAATGCTCGCCAAGTGGCACAGGTTCAACTGCGAGCTTCATGCTTGGGAAGGTTCGGCATCATCACCTTCCCACTTCACAAACTTGTCGTCGTGCCAGAAGCCGACCTCTCATGTGGCCGCGCGATGCTCTGTTCGGTTCCTCACTGCCCGATGCTCTGAAGATGTCGAAAAGGAGTGCACGCCCTCATCATGTCCAGCTATATACCGCTCCAAAATTCAAAAACACAGATTGCTGAGTGTCTCGTTTCTACAGTGCTTTCTGCTGTTCCTACAAGCGTTTCGTTTCAGTGGCTCGGAGTGCTGCCTTTCAACAAGTTGGGTTCTCGCGCTGTTTTCGAATCTCTTCTTCTGTTGGCCACGTGCCCCGAGTGGACAAGCAATTGGCTGCTGTGACTGCAAACACCCAACTCCGGCTGTTGAAGTTAAAGCACGCTCATACCTGCCCATGCAGCACTCGTGGCACAACACTCTGCATTCCCAAGCGGTTGCGCCAACAGCCGCATAGCTGGGATGAGGGCAGCAACAAACATGACCCACAACGATCCAACTTGCATTGTCCCAACAAACAGCCTACTTCGGCACTGAGAGACCCTGCCTTCTGCTTTCCAGTGGACCTGAGGCTTCGAAGGCGGAGCTCTAATCGACTTTATGCTGATGAACTGGGCTAGGCTGCACGGCACGTCTCGCCACTGCGTTGCAATGTAGGCTATGTAAATCACAAGGTCATCAGGTCATGGATACCTTTCGAAGGCGTTTGCAACATTGAGGAGGGCGCGTGATGAAGGTAGCTTTTCCATGTCGCTTTCCGTTCTGCCATCCGCCCTCATAAACCTGAGGTGGCACGAAGCTATAGCAATCATGGGGACGAGCTGCTGTATGCTAATATTAAGCAGAGATACATTTCCATTTGGCCACGTGAACTTGCCCGAGCCGTGCTTGGCATCATCCAAGTAGTCTCCTGTGCCACGGCGTGTCGTTTTTGCAACATCATGCGCATGTCGGGGGGTGGCATTCTGCAGACTGAAGTTTGCATATCGCGCTTGGCTCTAGGCCAGCTTGTCCGGTCACAATCATTTGCAAGCGGCTTCACAAGCTGTCGGTCCTTCGTAGATCATAGTGCCCTAACAGGGGGGCGTCATAGATGAAAAAACATCGCTGGAAGTTCGACTTGGGTGAAGCATGCTTTCTCAACATGCCCCGTCGCCCGCCTTGTCTGTCCTCCAAACCTCCAGCACCAGGGCACTAGCATCCACCAAGGCAGTGCAAGGCAGGACTGTTTGCTGACTGGGGACTGTCGACAGTCTCCAACTCAAACTCTGTCTTAGACTGTATCGCTGCATGTCAAGAGGCCATCTTTCCCTTTCCGGAGAACCGTCCGTTCCTGTCTTCAGGCTCATCTCTCATGAGATCGATGCTACCGCAGCTAAACGACAAGATTCGACTTCTATCTGACAACATAACAGCCAGTGCGTGCCAAGTCTCACATACTGGCCTTCGTATGATCGTCCATCACTCCATGTGTGCTTACCATCTCCATTCTGCTTGTCCTCGCACGAGCAGTGAGCAAGAGAGCTTGCTGCACATGCAGATGCTGCATACTCGAGTCACAACAAACCCTCCCATCAGGCGCTTGGTGCCCGACATCTTTCCACTGGCCTTCGTACCTGCTGCAAATCTCCATCAAGCTTGTTTATGCGAGGTTCCTGTGCGATGCATGTGCGTGCACGACTTGCTTCACATGTTCTCAAGGCAAATTGGACACAACTCAGCACCAGGCGTCTCGGTGGGACTTTTGTACGTTCCTCGGAAGCGTCTGACCGCAACTACTTGCTGCTCGGGTCATAGGTCACCGGTACCATGAATGCGCATGTCTGTGTGCGGATTATTGCAGATTTACCTTTGTATCGAGAACTCTTGCTCTCGAGGGTCTCGTTCTATCTCGTTTGTATGTGCATATATCTATATCTATATAGCTATATCTGTGCGTGTCTACAAATTTCGAATATAATCATCCATATATATATATATATATACGTACATACATGGATGCTGAATGTTCTCTTTTTGAACCGCCCCCGCCCCACGTCCTTACCTACCACTGTACTGTCGCGCGCTCAATCAATCCTCATTTCGCTCTGCAGGAGGACATTGGAAGGGTTTGAACCACGGAGCTTTGCACAAGGCTTATGGCTGCTCGGGCAGGCAACTCTGACGATCCGAACTCCACTCCTGTAGTCCGCTCCTAAACCAACCCTCCGGAGCCCTCCCAAACAGCCCCCCACTTGAACCTGCCAGAACATGAGAGGCTCTAACATCACTGATGGTGCCACTTCCAATGTTTAGTTCAATCACTCGCTTACTCGCTCATGCTTTTAGCGGCCCGAAAGTCTACTCCGTAAATTGAGAAACACAACATGAACATGTTCGGCCTTGTGAACCTGTGCTCTGAAAATTGAATGAACCTGTGCAAACATTCTAAGTAGTGTTTGTTGCCCCAGACTGGAACCCTTTCTGGGCCATGGCGATGACTTGCATAGACTGAAACTTCTTTTGCAATTCTCATTTTCGCACATACGCATTCCACCTGCAGATGTTGCATGATTACGAAAGGAGATGCCTACTACACAGGTCATACAACAAAACCGATCTGTTCGAAGTTCGACAATGTGCCATAATGCCCCTCACCCCCAACACCCGCCCTCCCATGATGCAAGCGCGGATTGCTGCGTGACAGTGGCCGCTTTTGCGCCTAGCTGGGGATCTTGACATCACAGTGCCCACAGACACTGGATTGGGTCCATCGCTGAAGCTCAGTTATTCATAACTGTCGCTGTTTCCGGGTTTTGATGTTACTGCAACGGCTCAGCAGAGCTAACAGCTGCAGGAATGGGCGGTCTACATTAAAGTTTTGATTCTCGCAACTGTCGAACATGTTGCGTCGAAGGTGGCCATCCGAACGAAGAGCAAACACCAGGCAAGGGGCAAGATTCCGCGTACCGCTTACCCAATCCCGAACCCACCCACCCACCCACCAACAATGGACAGGCGGGGCGAGGGTATCACACCACGGGACGGGGAGAACCGCTCGCGCCCACACACGGCATTGATCAAGCCAAACCACAACCCACCTACTCAACCACAGCGAGGGCAGGACTTGCGAAGATAACCAAGCCTGCTGTACGAACAGCAGTGCCGTTGAACATGTTTCATCACCCGGCAATAAAAAACCAAAGCACAGTCTGGGCCGGGCATGTCAAATGCAGGAAGTTAACATCGGCAAACCCTCAGTTCAGTTTTAGCGGCGAAAATCACCGAGCGTTTGTCCAAGCCATGGTGCTGATCGTCGCGATTGGCTTCGCTATTGTGCTAATAGTTCCACGGTTGCCGCTGTTGCTGTAGCTCTCCACCGTTTCTATCATCACGGAGCTGAGCGGTTGTTCAAAGCTGATGCTGCTGGCCGTTTGCGATGCAAAACAGATTCCGCTCCCGGAACTGACGGTGTGGGTAACGTGCAACCGAGAAGCCATATCCGTCACGCTTCCCATCCACAACTCCTCCTGCCAAGACTCGTGGAGATGTGAAAAGTCAACAGCCAACATCTTGCAACAATCGATGCGCAAACTAATCGTATGTGTGTGAAGCAATGTAGGCCATGCCTGTGTAGGTCGCGTCGTCTTTGAAGTTCAATGTTGCCTTAGATGCCCCCTTGGAGGACTGACCCATTGCTCAGCTAGGGCATGCTCAAGCACACGTGCACGTTGAGCGTTGTGCGACATGCAGAAGCTCATCAGCTGAAGCATGGTGCAATCTAGAAAGCACCTGACGATATGCATGCTGCCGAGGAGCCTGTTCACTTGCTTTCGCCTGCTCGGGCAAGTCACGAGTGTCTATCTCAACTACGGTACGACCCGAAACATGGTAGTCGCCCTCCACTTTTTCAAGCCTTGCCCAGCTAGAGCTGCTACTGATAGCACTTGTACAACTTATGCGAATGCTCTATACAAGGGCAAAAAGAGCTACAGAAATAGGGGTCAACTTCGAATTTGTATGTCTAATGCACGGAGACGTGCCGTAATGGAAGGACGTGTAAGTATGTGTCACATGCGGGGTCGTTCAAGACTGAGCTCGACCAGAGCCCACGGAGAAACGTCAGCAGGTAATGCTTCGAATGGGAGATAATGGAAGTGTTGGCATTGTCGCTTCTTATCGGAAGGCAAACATGTCATGTTGACAGGTGTGTTGTTGGCAAAAACCGCGAAACATACGCGAGGCGTAGACATGCCACCGAGGTCGGTCGGAGATTTTACCAACCGTCAGTAACCGACGGTCGCTCAGCCCTCTGCGTGCGATCCTGCATCGTGCCTGCATGTCGTGGAATCCAATGCTCCGACACTTCTGGTCCTGAACGTACTATCCCAAATCAAACAGCTGCCGCTCTCAACGGCCGGCCGAATTAACCGCGATCTTTTCTGCGTCAACGGCATTACGTTTTTGATAAATCTCGTCCTTTTCGGGACTCGCCACCTAGGTTTTATGATCTGGATGATCTGGGGTGTATACAGTGTGTGCACAGTGGGCAGGCAGTGGATGCAGCCACATTTCGCATGCTTTTGTCAGCACGTAGTCCCGCCCGAATCCCCAAATATATTCTCAATTCTATCCGACTAGCACGCAGAGTCGCACTGCAGGGGTGTCTCAAGGGTTTGAGGTTCACCCGCAACGCCTTCCCGAGCTTCCGCACAAAACACACACAACTCAGCAGCCTACGACTGAAATGGCTTGGCGTGAGGTTGCGGGCTTTCGCGGCCTCTTCCGGCCACTGAACAGAAACAAGGGCCCTCGACATGCAAACTGTCTTTAGAGCGCGTGATGACTGTCTGCCGCGCAAAATTTAGTAGGAACATCATGACACAATATATTTATAATATATATATATATATATAGATAGATAGTAGAACGTAATATAGTAGATAACATGTCAGGTGAGACAAGATAAAATGAGATATGATACGACAAAACAAGGTATCATAACATGATACAAATAACCCCATGAAGCTTTATGGAACATATTATTATATGATGTAAGGAAAATTCAGGTGAAATAATGTAATATAGACGGTCATATTATAACGTAATTTAGCGTAAGATGATGTATGATGATGTAATGTAGTACAATAAAATTAATGTAATATAATATAATATAATATAATATAATATAATATAATATAATATAGTATAGTATAATATAATATAATATAATATGATATAGTATAATATAAAGTTAACATAACATTAATAATAGAATACTAATGTAACATTAATATAATGTGATATAATCAAACATAATATAATACAACATAGTGCAGCATAATATAACATAATAGAATAACAAATACCACGCATATATATATATATATACATATATATGTATTATATATATATATATATATACATATATATATGGGGGTTGTTCTTTATTAAGGTTGCAGCCCCTAACTCGAAAATCGTCTTGCGCTTCGCCCTTGCGCGCTCTTGCGCGCACACAGTTTTACACACATTCCCACCCTGTAGTAGCAGTAGTAGTCGTAGTGCCTCGTAGTGCCTCGTTTCGGAAGCTGGCTGGATTGTGCCAGATTG
>CAJNDV010008413.1:2470-13005 GCA_905221635.1 Symbiodinium sp. CCMP2456
GGTTTAGGGTTCTGGGTCTGGGTCTGGGGTTTAGGGTTTAGGGTTTAGGGTTTAGGGTTTAGGGTTTAGGGTATAGGGATGCATAGGAGAGTATAGGGTGTATGTTTTAGGGGAGCTTTTCCGGTCTGGGGGTAGGGTATAGAGGTGTACAGAGTACAGGGCTAGGGCTTAAGGCTGGGGTGCCGAGGGCTTACGGGGGGTTGAAGTTCAGGGTTTGGACTTTAGTGCTGCTTCTTTCGGGCAGGGTCGGTCGAGGTGGGCTTTAGGTGTGCTTTTAAACGTGGGAACTCTGAAGCGGAGGACTCGGAACTTGCACCAAAGTGACCTTAAACCTTAACTTAGACCCTCCGATGACGCAGCCCTGCATCAGCCCAGTCACGCGGCGTTGTGTGCCAGGACCACCTTGCGGTTGCAGCGTCCAGGTTTAGAGGATTGAGGGCTTACATTCTCACAGGCGAGGTCTCACAGTGTTAGGTGGGCCTGATACAGCTGAGCTGATCCCCTGTCCACGACTGAGGGTTTTTTGCTTGACACCTTTTTCCGACTGCATAGTGATTTATGTGCCGGAGCCCTATTGCGCAGGCTTGTTGGACCCTTACATATCGTTCCCAGACCATCGGTCGATCGCAAGCTCGCACCATAGTCACCCTTTTGGTTGGGGGGAAGTCCGATGCCTTGTCCATGTGGAGTAAGTTTAGCTCCATGGCGTCGAATCCCAGGCCCTGCCGGCATTGGACAGTGACCTGGGTCGCAGCTGCGGGTCTCGAGATGTCTTTGACAAGGTGCGTGGGAATTTGGGTGTAGGCTTTAAGGTTCCGGAATGCGGGTGTCCATTTAAGTTAGGGTGTAGGGTTTAGGGTTTCGGGATTCCGGTTCCGGGTTTAAGGCATGGGAGCATGGGAACCGTGAGAGCTGTAGGTGAGCTGCTTGGAGCTCGAAGTGAAACGCCTCATCGCAGCACACATTGCCGCTGTACCACTCCTTGCCGTCCACGAAAACGTTCATGAACACCTCAGGCTTTTTGGTGGCTCAGAGGCAAGAGGCTCCACAGACAGCTCCACCTCAATCGAAACGTGAGTCCTAAAGCCCTAAATCCTTGGCAAAGCCCGGTGGCATGGAGGTCAGCGAAAGCCGCCCGGATGTCAAGGTGCCATAGTTGGTCAGCCTCGCGGTTTGGGTGCCCTTTGAGGCTTCCGGCCGAAAGTTTTGGGCACCCGGATTCCACGGCTCTCCGCACCTGCCAGAGATCCGGTGGACGACGTAACCGGAGGGTCTCCAACTCCAAAGAGTTCACACCCTGAGCGTAGAAGGCAAGCTGCGCTTCTTAAGGATCAGGCTCAGTGCCGGGAGCTGTGACATGAGAAGTTTATGGTACGAGCCCTCCGTCACGGCAGCTCAACAGATAAAGCCCTGATACTCATCGACTCTCGTTCTGAAACCCTGAAAACCGCTCGTGTGCACTCTGAGGTGAGCCTTCGCCCACAGGGCCTCGAGCTTCATACGATGCCTCGGGCTCCCAATAGCTGACATAAACTTGGGTTCGTCATGCGCCCAGAGAGCCGAAATATCCATGTACCGAGGAATCCACCTTGAACTGTGCAGGATTCCTTCGCCTAATTTAAGGCATACCCTGGCATTTCAGGAGTATTGGGCCAGGCTGTTTGAACATGGCCCGAAGGCTTCGGAAGTGGCCTGTTCTCTTGAGAGAATCTCACCGAAAATCTCACACCAAGCAAGACACTCGCCTTCTCCTGCTCTCACGCAGTCAGATTTGGACACTTGAAACCTACGTCAGGCCCATCCTTGAAACTTCTGCGTCTGGGCCAAGCTGCTTGGAGGTTGCTGGGCCCACCTGGGCATCTAGAGCCTAGAGTTCGGAGCCTTCGACCCCACAATCCCCTTAATTAAGGTTCCTCCCCAGATCCCTTCCAAGGCTTGGGTCAGGTACGTCTCAGGTCGAGAAGGGCCTGGGGCACTCATCTTCGCATGGCTGCATATTGGGACAAGGTGCTCCCTGGGGCTTCCGGACTCGGGTGAGCTCTGGCGCCGGGTTCTGAAACCATTTCCCCCTGTTGCCGAGTTCTGCGTGCAGTTCAACGTCTCATGTCTCAAGTTTATGGCACTCGCGCTTGAGACATGAGTTACAGCCACACGCTTGTTCCGGGTTGAGCATGCTCCTCCCCGTACCATTGGCTTTTCGGTACGCACCGCCTGGAACCTGTAAAACCCCTGCCTGAGGCCACAGCAAACTCAAACACGAGCCAAAGGAAAATGTTGAGGCCGGAACACGGAGCTGGCAGCCTTAAGGCCTAACACAAACCTAAACGAACTCTCACGATACTAGTGATGATGACACTGGCGATGATGCTGACGATGCATTGGCTCGTCGGCATCGTCGTCCTCCTCCTCGTGGTGGTGGTGGGGGAGGTGGTGGGGGTGGGGGTGGAGGTGGCGGTGGCGGTGGCGGTGGCGGCAAAGATGTCGAAGCGGCCAAAGCGCACGGCATCGTCGGCCAATTACGATGCATCACGCATTGCCGCAACAGGAAAGAATCGGACAATCAGGAAGAGGAGCCGAACCGGCAGCAGCAGTCATCGTTGAGAGCCTCAGGCTGCCACCTCTGTCTCGCGCTGCAGCAGTGGTGTGGTTCCAGAGCCTTGCTCGCCAGTGCAAGTCTCACAACTCAACTCACTACAAGTGCTTTGGCATGACTGGGGCTGACAGCAGAGTGCGCTTCTTCGACCCGGCTCTGGTCGGAAGCGGAAACCTCTCCAAGGGACAGTCTGCATATTTCGCCCACTGTGAGCTAGAAGAGACCTCACCTGGCAGGTTGCTGCGAAGCGGCTCAGGGATTGCCGTTCCACGCACTGTTCCACGCTTTCCCGTCAAGCCTCTCCTATCTTCGTCGGTTCGACTTTCAGATGCTGCTTTTCGCAAAACTAGGAAGGCATCCCAGAGCAGGCCGCCTTCTTTCATGCGCTGGTCCCAAAGCGCCGAGCAGTCACCTTGAGGGCATGGCTAGACTTTGATAAAGCTTCGAGCACAGCTATCAGCTATCGCCTATCGCTGCCAAAAGAAAGCAGGAGGGAACTCTCCAGCAGCACTCGATCAAGTCTTCACGTCTTCACGGGAATGGAACGTGAAGCTGACAAACCTACCGGTGACAGTAGTGGCCTCTTTCTTCTCCACGGTCGCCCTGTGGGCACAGTGGGCCTAGCAGGTGTCGCCGTCCGGCTTCGCCAGACGGCCGTCAGTCAGCGGCTAATTCAGCCCAACTGTTAAATTTATTTAGCTCTCGGAGCAAGTCCCCGAAAGCCCGAAGCATCTGAAAGAATCTAAGAAGCCGCCTCGACCACAAAGGCAGGAAAAGGTACCGGCGCTGTCATCAGCCCAGTCTGCACATTGAGCCAGTCATTCTGATCCTTTGGCAAGCTGATGCGCCAGTCTCGGACCAAGCGGGCAATCGAGACACAAAGCTCGAGGTCGGCTACACGACCTCCCAAACACATGCGGGCACCAAAGGAGAAGGGTGTAGCCAGCAGCTTATCATCGATCACCTCCGCTTCGGTTCCTTTGCGAGCCTCGACGGCCTCCGCCAGCCAGCGCTCTGGCTTAAAATCCGATGGGTCTTCGACATACTTGGGGTCGTTCTGCACGGAGAAGACGTTGAAGGACACCCTGGTGCCTTCCGGAACTTTGTAGCCAGCGAGTTCGAGGTCGCAGGGAGCCGCTCGGATGACCATGAGAGCACCGGCTGGAGTGAGTCGGTGCGACTCCCGGATCACGGCCCTGAGATAGGGCAGCTTCGTCTTCATGTTTGCTGCGATCTCCTCGGTGAAGTCTCCCGAGCCAAGCACTTCAAGGAGCTCCTTCCTTAGGATCTCCTGCTTCTCCGGGTTCTTGGCAAGGTTCACGAGGTTCCAGCTGATTACGCCCTGGGTGGTGTCAATGCCCGCCAGCAGGAGGCTCGCAGCTATCTCTTTGATGTGGTCCACCGGGATGCTGCCGCGATCAATGATTCGCGCGATGTACGGCTTTGTGTCAGCCGGCATGTCCTTCGACCTTTCCAGCGCCTCATCAAGCAGCTGGCACGCGTAGTCGTAGCTCCGCGTGAAAGTCGTGTTAAAGTCCCGATTTACAGGATGATGGCGGAAGATTCCCATCTGAAGGTGGCGGTTCCAGAGTGAATGTCCCATCAGCTTGAACATCTCACGGGTGTTCTGCACAAAGTCCATGTCCTCGGGACTCGCATCAGGAGATGTCAATTTCATCTGCCGGCCGTAGAACAACGCACTGAACATGTCGAACGCCAGGCGCGTAGTGAACTCATTCGGCTCTTGGGCGAAAGTTGGCAGGTGGGTGGACGCCAAGTTGACGGACTCATTGATGTAGGGAAGGTAGGACCGTGCTGTCTTCGGGCCGATAATGTCTTCCTGCACCGCAAGGCGGTACTTTCGCCAAGGCTCCCCCGTCCCAGACCAGTCCAACAGGGCCTTCTTGTCGTTCTCCTCCATCCAGCGTTTGGCAATCCAAACGCCGTCGAGGGTCCCCACGGGGTACATTCCTTCGTTTCGATACATCTGCATGTACAACTCAGGTCTGCAAACCGTCACATTCTCCTCCCCGACAAGTGAGAGCCTGTAGATGTCTCCAAACTCATGGTAGTACTCGTTGTAGGCCTTGTTCATCTGTGGGCCTTTCGGCTGGGTCATGCCATTCACTCTTGACAGGAAGTCGGGCAGGGCCCCTATGATCGGCCACGCTTTAGGTCCTGGGATGTCCTGCAAGCCCAACGCGGAAAAGGAACGGCCGAGGCCAAACCTCAGCTGGACTCCGGGCTTTTTGAATGCCCGCATCATGGCAACCAGGGGCCGGCTAATTT
Source organism: Symbiodinium sp. CCMP2456 (assembly GCA_905221635.1). NCBI lineage: Eukaryota > Dinophyceae > Suessiales > Symbiodiniaceae > Symbiodinium > Symbiodinium sp. CCMP2456. The sequence goes on from CAJNDV010008413.1 coordinate 7,353, forward strand.
AAATAATCCGAAAGACTGGAGCCAGAAGAGTGCTTGAGCCGCATGCAAGTACGAGTTTGTCGGGCTCATGTGCTTGGATTCTGGGAAGCTGCTACTGAACTCGAACGAGTAGCCGAACGTCTCCGTCACATCCTTGCGCAGATGCTGGTTCAGAAGTTCCACCATGTGGTCCAAGCGAAGGTTCACGTCCTCGCGGGCCCAAGTGGATCTTCAAGCGCAGTCACCCTGGAATCTCGTGTCAAAACCTGCTGCAAACTAGGCAGACTCGCACTACAAGCAGCCGGCTTCACCTCTCAGCCTCCATCACGCCCCCATTTCGAGACAGAAAAACTCATAGGAGGGCTCCCGGAGCAGATGCACCCGCTGCCGACTTAAGAACATGAGCGTGGATTTTCGAATCTGATTTGTTGCTTTGCTTTCGCCTACTGACTAGTCCAGTATCTAGTGCCTTCGAATCAGCCTTTCAACATTGCATTGTCACTGGGGGGGGGCGATATTTTCACAATAGATTTGACACTTTACGAAGAAAACCTGCATCCCCGTCTTGCATACTACATCTCGGCCTTTGGCCCCCACACACAGCTAGGTTTGTGGCGCACCAGACCAATCCGCATACAACATGAGCAACTAAGCAAGATAATATGGGCAGAATTGTTACGACCATGCTCATGAACATGCAGCCGACGCTGTTCACCTCACTAACATAGGATCTGCAAGGCTCCTCCAAATTCTTCGGCTTCGCTTGGTGCAGGGGCCCGTGCGTGGAAAGAAACGTTCCAAGGGCTAAGATGGCCAAGGCCGGCCTCTCCGGGCAGAACATTTGGGGGTTTCTGAAAATAGGGGACCCTGATATAGTACCCCAAATAATAGGATCCTGATTATAAGGACCCCAAAATAAGGTACCCCTAATTTTCGGAAACCCCCATTTTTCTGTCGATCACACATTCTATGTTACAAGCAATAAGCTATGTATGTGCATACATATGCAAACACCCTATATTATATGTAGCAGATTGAATTACTACAGTGTATTGTACTAGCTTATCCTGTGTTAGATTTCATTACGCTCTATTGTCCTGTAAGATAATGGCCTTGTATGTTTTGTTAAAGTATATCATACCTTGTTATAGTATACTCATCACATTATGTTACATCATGTTCTGTTCGGTTAGGTTGGATTTTGCTAAATTGTCCTGTGTTATACTGTGACGTATCATATTCGGCATGAGCTGGCATGTTATAGCACATGAGCATCCATTGTGGAATAAACCATACGTAGTACATTTTCGCACATTGAAACCATATCATGTCATATTACCGTATGATGCAGCGAATTATTGTATACGACAGTATAGTATACCATACTATCTTGTATACTGCGTCTGTTTCTGTATACACACACATATGCATGTGTGTATGTATATATTTAGGTATGTATGTATGTATGTATGTATGTATGTGTTGTGTATTTAAGTAAGTAAGTATGTATGTATGTTTGTTTGTTTTTATGTCTGTATGTCTGCATTTGCGTACGCAGGTAGGTATGCAGGTAGGTAAGTAGGTAGGTAAGTAGGTAGGTAAGTAGGTAGGTAGGTAGGTAGGTAGGTAGGTAGGTAGGTAGGTAGGTAGGTAAATAAGTAAATAAGTCAGTGGGTAGGTTGGTAGGTCGGTAGGTATGTAGGTATGTAGGTTAGCAGGTCTGCAAGTATGTCTGTATTTATACATTATGCTTTCTCTTGGTGAGGTTAAGGAAGCATGGTCCAGGCTCTCGGCGTCAGGGCCATTTTGGGGCTTAAAGGCGCGGCTGGGAAATGCCCATGCGACGACTAAACTCATTTTAGGCGCCGTGTAATGCCTGGAGGGTATCCGGCTTCAAACACTTTTGATCTGAATTCCCACAAGCATGGTCCTAGAGCACACACTGCCGGCTTGCCGATTGATAAACACACCCACAGCGGCACATAGCTCGCCATATTTAGTGGTCATGACGAGGGAACATGTCCTGAACATTCTTCCCTCAAATACCCGAGTGCTACAACTCACGAGCAAACCACCAAGTCGAACTGCGCTGAACGCGAGATCGAACAGAAGAGACCAGAAGTGTGTCCTGGCATCTTGTAGATGATTCCTGTGTGCGCACACGATATGAATCATGGAGACAAACTGCAATGATAACAAACGAAATCATCCGAACAATAACAAAAAAAAGCCCAGCAGTGCCACTTGCAGCAAACTTTCGACTCCCACAACCGGTAAGGTTTGGCTTCTAAGTGGGGATTTATATTATGTATCTATACATGTCTGTGTATATATAAAAATATATGTGTTTATTTATATTTATAGGGGCCTGAAACTGGAAGAACAAACTGCGGTTCTCTGAAGTTTCTGGGCCCCCGACCCCCCCAGCCATAACGGGGCACCACCCGGCGGCAGCGCATGGACCGGACGCGACTGCGCTTTGGCAGCATGGAGCAGGGCGTAGGTTCCTGCACGGAGGCTTTAGGGTTTAGGGTTTAGGGTTTAGGGTTTAGGGTTTAGGGTTTAGGGTTTAGGGTGCACCTTGGAAAACAAGAGTGCAGGGAAGGGTTGTCTACTTGGAGGTTCATGGGTAGGTATAAGTAGGGTTATAAGTAGGGTAACTATAATTATAACCCATATTGGGGGACTTATAACCCCACTTATAACTACCCATGAACCTCCAAGTAGGGCAAGCTCAAGGAAAGCATTCCGCTGAGGGGTTGCTTGATCGTCTCGTTTGCCCAGAGCCTCGAAACACCCCAACTTCCTGAGCCTCAACCTCCACACCCGTCGTGCCTAAGCCCGTCGCAAGGATGCCGGCAAGCCCCAGAGGCAGGGATGGGAACGTGGCGCACACCTCCGGTCCGTTCGACACTCACACTCGGACAAAGCCTGGCAAGGTCTAGGGTTTAGGGTCTAGGGCCTAGGGCCAGGGTTTAGGGTGCGCTTCTCACAGCCGGAGCGAAATCAGACAACTGCGCCATCTGCAAAAACCTGCAGCGAGGAAGCCAGAACAAGCAAAACTGCCCCACAGACTCAGGAAGAAGAGCACAAGCTGCCAGTGCTTCCGAAACTGCCCTGGAGTCGGCCTCCATGGTGTTTTGATTCCTGGCCATCCTCAGCTTGGGCCGAGCTGTGCTTTCTTGCTGCGGTGCCTAAACCTTACAAAGGAAGACGGATGAGTCCTTGATCCTTTGCTACTTAGGGCTTTGGGGTTTAGGGTTTAGGGTCTCGTTATTGGAAGCCCCAACCTGTTCTATGTTCCACCACCCAAGTTTACGCGGCAGCTTTGCACCCATCTTTCATCAGCCCTGTCAAAGATCGCTGTGGCTGGGCCGAGCCTGCCCTAGAAAAACCGGATTCAAAAAGCGCTGGAATCCGTCGTGGCGCAAGGAAACGGAAAAAATGGTCAGAAGGCATCGGAAAGTCAGTGGCTTGTCAATGTGAGCAAGCCGGGACTACCCATGAACCTCCAAGAAGAGCCTCAATTTCCATCCCGGCCAAGAGTCACGATGTAGTAGACCAGGACCTCGAGGGTCACCATGCTAAAGGGCCCTAAACCCAAAACCCTAAACCCTTTTTTGAACCCAGGCTCTTTGCCAGCTGGAGACCCTGAACCCTACACCCTAAACCGTTCAGGCCCTAAACTGGAGACCCTAGCTCTTGCCACTGACAAGCCATACGGCTTGCAGCACATTTTGCCTCAGGTTTAGGACAGTTTGCCCTACACCTACCCCTGAATTTCTCCGCATGTGGTCTAAGAAAGCTCCTCTAGGGCCTTGGGCTTCGTCTTTGTACACTTCTCGGTTTCTATCCGGCTCTGGGTCCTGAAGGTAACTCAGCTCGCCGAGAAGCCAGAGATGCCGCCCAGATGTGGCACATGACCTCAAGTAGCGGATAGTGCTGGATGGGTTTTGGGTTCAGGGCTTAGGGTTGATAGTGCTTGAGGCTCCTTACTGAAACTATACCACGCGATGCTCCAAAACCCTACTCTAACTACCTAGAGTAGCTCCTCTTCGGCGCTCCAGCGCAGCATTGCGCATGGAGAGGCCGTGCGAATGCACGGAATACCCTGAATACTTACCGATACATCTGGAAATGGATCACAATTCGGCCTGAAGAAGCCACAACATTGCAACCCCGATGTCGAGTCTACCCACTTTGGCTCTACATGTACGTGGCTATCAACAGCTTTGCGACAAGAAAAGCCTTGTTGCAGGGCAGGTGCCCAAGGCCTCAGCCAGTGCTCAGCCCAGCCGAAGGAGGAGTCCGGCTGCAGCCGGCAACAGAGTAACACCTGGGCTGGTGGCTTTTTTGTGATTGGGATACTCTTCTGAAGGTGATGACCTTTCTAGTGCGAATCTTGGGTTTCTAAACCAAGACCCTGTATGCCAGAGACTCCCAAATCAGCTGCAATCCCTCCGGCCGTATGCTGGGTTCCAAAAGACTGCTGGCACATGGGCCGGGACACTACCCACAACGAGGGCAGCAAGATCCTTAGACGGGCAGTCTTGGAAGTTGTTTCCCTTCTTTAGCTTGGAATCTTGAAATTTCCTTGCTGCTTCTGATTGCCTTTGTAGAAAGCGTCACCCCCCTGATCCTGCCCCTCCGTACTACATTTCCCACGTGAAGACATCTGGAGATCCCGCTCCACCTTCTCATCTTTTTCTGCCCTTGAGCACTGCTCACAGCTGCTGTCACTGTTGGTTGCCTGATCTCTATGCTTGCTCCATTTCTCCATCCTACACAAGCTCATCCAAAATGCCTGACATTTCTAGCAAACAGTCGGGCCCCCAATGCGGAACAACTGCCGCGAGCGGCATGACAGAACCATAAATTCCCACAGATCCCGAATGACCCAAAGCTGCCGACAAGCGTCACTGTACAGGCTGAGAAGCACATCAGAAACCATGACACGGAGCCTATGCTCCGCCACAGGTCCAGGACAGTAGGAGTCACCCGGTGGATCGCCACACCTGATTAGGGAGTGATGGAGAGTCAGGGCGTTCTCGACCGACTAGTGCAGAACTTGCAGCTCGACACATGCCCAAAAAACTTGCCTTAAAGAGCTTCGCACTCTTCGCTAGGCCTGTTGAACCAGCGATGGTTACCCTGGAGCGTACACCCCCTGCAGCCTGCGATCCGAAACTCGAACTCCAGGTACGGGTACGTCAGGGCAACCCAAATGCCGGCCACGACCAGCGCGGCCGTCGCCAGCAAGAACGGTACCTCAGCCGTGCTTCGGGCCTTCAAGTCGAACACCCCGGTGGCGATATGGTGGCATGTGGTGGTGCTCGGACGCCCTGCAACACCGAGTGCATTGATTGCTCTGCCGCCTGGATATGTTCAGCTCATGCAAACACTGGCTCCTCCTGCTCCTCGTCGTTGCCGCGGCTGCTCCTTTTTTGCTGGTTTTGCTCATCCTCCTGCTGTTCCTGCTCTCCACCGACTATCACTGCTTCCATGCGACTACTGCGACACAACTACTGCTGCTACGACTACTAACTCCATGCCGGCACTACTACAACTTCTCACCACTACCAGTGCCACTGAAGAAACTCACCAGGACCGCACCATGTCGACCATGGCGGCGACGGCGAAAAGACTGCTGTACTACTACCACTACCACTACCAC
>CAJNDV010008413.1:13065-42825 GCA_905221635.1 Symbiodinium sp. CCMP2456
CTACTACTGCTACTACTACTACAGCTACTGCTACTGCTACTGCTACTACTGCTACTACTACTACTACTACTACTACTACCACAACTGCTACTACTTGTTCCTGTCGTTGCGCCACCCCCACTTGGCAAAGTTCCGGGGAAATTGGGAGCCAGGAGACAGGAGGATTCGGATGAAGATCCTCGGGCCCGGAGCCCTCGGACTCTGCATCGTCGCTGTAGTGACCCGAAAGCCTTAAGGTCTGGATCGCCGTGGTGGAATGGAACTGGGATTCTTCTGGGGTCAAAGCGCAGCAGTACTTAGCGATTTGGCGCCCAAGTGTCAAGTTTCTGAGCCCGCTTGCCTTTTGCACTTGGTGGTCTGTAAGGCTTACCTCGCACAGAGGATACATGTGCTCTGGGGCCCCGGCTTCAGGGTTGGGTCCCTCCCCTTGACGCTCTTGCAGGCCTTCAGAAGTCCCTCCTGGGAGAGAGGGCATAGGGCTCGGGGGTTGGAGGTTCGGGTTTCAAATCACGCAGAGGGCTTCGGGCACTAGGGGGTTGGGAGTTTCGGAAAGAAGGGGCCCTGAAGTTGATGCCAAGTAGGATCCGGGTTTAGGGTTTACGGTTTCGGGTTTAGGGTTTAGGGTTCGGTCCTAAAGGCCCCCGGTTTTCTGAAACACCCCAGCTGGGTTCTAGGAGTCGCTGAATCCAAGCGTCGGGCTTTGGAAGGAAGTCTGTTGGCTGCACGGACCAGGCCAAGATGAGGTTCGCCACACAGTAAGACAAGAAGAACCAGTAGCCGTTTGTGAAGTACCCACCATAGCCTGGGTTCTTGTTAAGGGATTTAATTTAAGTTACCATAATAGGGATCTATAGTAAATAATATGATTTCCTTATTATGGTAACTTAAATTAAATCCCTTAACAAGAACCCAGTAGCGGATGTTGTCAGGATGCTGGTGCTCGATGGGAAGGCTCGCGATGCCAACGACCAGCATCATTATGGACGGCTGGGTGAAGCGCATGGGCGCCAGCGTCATAACGTATGTCCTTGATCATGCATAGGGGTTCTGTGCAGGTTTCCTTGGGCGTGGTGCGTTCAATCTGTAATGACAGAATCTGACAATCGCAGGGTTTGAGATTGCTAGGTGGTCTCACAGACAGGCGGACAGATGAACATGCAGTAAGAAAGAGAAGAAGAGAGGACCAGAAAGATCGACAAACAAGCATCGGCCGATCAGACACTTGAGAGAAACAATTGGACATATAACGACAATGTCGATAGGCAGACAGACAAGCATCGAGGTACACCGTCACATATGCTGAACAGGCATCTTTGCAATGTAGCTACATTGGCAGCTTGCGCGAGCACAGATCGAAGGTTGTGCGGATGCAGCATGACAGAGAAGGAGAGAGACAGAGAGAGCGAGAGAGCGAGAGAGAGAGAGAGAGGGAGAGAGAGCGAGAGAGAGAAAGAGAGAGACCGGCCTTACATGATAAGATCTCGACATGAGTTAGCATGGTGCTGAATGCTTCGTACTGCTAATGGTAGATGCTGGTACAGGTCTTGGCTTGAAGGCCGATGTCGGGCAGGCTACAGATAAAGCTGCGGACAGTTACACCGGAGAAGACAGTGTCGCATCAGGAAGTGGAGGTTCAGGCAGAAACCAATGAACACAGAGGTACAAAGGTTCATACTAGGGCAGCCAGGCAGCCAAGCAAGCATTGCATGCTTAGTTGGAAAAGCCATTTCAAAAAGCCACCACGCCACTCAACTGAAAGATCTAAACTCTAATTTAGGAAGGGTTCCAGCTCTTTCGGGATTCGCCCCTGAACAAAACCGGATGTAAAGCCGCCGCAGGGCTGCATCGATTGGCGCAAGTCCCCCGGGATGAATGCCGGGTTTAGGAGGATCAGGAAGATCCTGAAAGCAGAAACTGCAGTCTTTGCGGGCTTGTGGTGGTTCGGCTCTTTGACCTGTGGGATCGCTTTAGGCTTCGGTGGGATGCATGTTTCAGCACTCACTCTCGGACGAGCCTAGACGAGGCATGGGATGCATGTGTAAGTTCCGGCAGAGCTTTTTGTCCCGGCTCGCTTTATCCCAGCGGAAGCAAAGAAATGAAGACTGATTTGGCTTAGCTCGTGGGCTTCATTCCGTGCAAGGCCGCTTTCCGCTTTGAGCCGAGGATTGAATAGATCAGCCCAGAGTCATCAAGAACTGCAGCGGGGGCAGCAACATGGCATTGTACGCAGCCACCTTAGTGGGATTCCAAGGGGAGCGGAGCTGTCGGGCGGACAGGCTCAAAGTCCGAGTACCTTGACGTTCAAGCTCTGAGGTTTGTGTGCCAGGACTTCCCGGCAATGGACGTCGGTTCGGGTCCCTTTAGCCTGCGAGTCCCGGGAACAATCCACCCACTCGGGGAACTCAAAGCCTTCAGATAGATACTCTGATTCTTACTGCACGGGCTACTATCATGGGAGCCTTACAGGTACTGTCAAGGTTACGATCCAACAAAACAAGCGCAAGGCGAGCCGCAAACGCTGAGCATGGAAGTTGACGCTGATACAGCCAGCGGATGACGTCAATGTAGGACTCCCCTCACAGGCAGGGTCCAGTGTCCCTGTGTCTGAATTTGTGAGAGCGCACTAGACCGGAATTGGGATGGAGGGCCCCAGGGATTAGAATCGGATTTGGGGGGCATCTTCTAGTATATTACAATAAGGAACCCTCAGGGGAAGTATTGCTTACGATTCACAATATATATATATATATATATATATATATAGTATTATATATATATATATAATGTTATAATATATATATATATATATACACATGTACAAACCCCTATGTTGCAACCCAACACCGCCAGACTCGGCTCGTCAGCTGCGGAATCTCGGCGTCTTCGTGCTTTCTAAGCGCTGTCTGCTGCTATTGCTGCTGCTTCTGGGTTTCTTGAGGAAGCTAGAAGAGGTTACCATAAACAGATCTGCAGCTCATTATATGTGGCTTTCCCACGGTGGTATCTTAAACTAAACTCGCGAGCCTAAGTTCCTGCTTACAACACCCGATGGGTTCTATCCTGGGACGAAGCCTTGCGAGACTCGGAAGCCGTCGGCATCGTCATGAACCCACGTGACATTCGGCAAGATGCACTCCTCGGCCGGGTTTCGACTTTAGCTTCTTCGCCTGGTACACAGGAGGCTGGCGGGCGGAAAGTCGAGCAAAGGAAAACATACCGAGAAACATTGTGATTACGAAGGCCCTATCATAAACGCGGTTTGGGGTATACTATATAATAATAATGATGGAGTGTCTTTGTTGGTGTGTGCATATAAAAGTATATAATATACATTTGTGTATAAGCAACCACACACATATGTATATAATATGTATGTAATTGTGTGTGGATACATACATGTATTATGTATATAGTTTAAACTATTACAGGCAAGCCTTGGCTCAGCACGGGTTCAAAACAGACAAACAGATAGATAGACACATGCATACATACATGTGTGCAGGTGCATGTTAGAACAATCCAACATGCATATAATAATTTTTATTAATAATAATAGTACTATTAACAATAATCATAACTGTTATTAGCCTTTTTGTGGCACTTCTTGGGTTGAGCAGCGTTCGGCTTCGGGGCTGATCCTGAACAGGACGGAGGCTTTGGGATGAAAGCTTCCAATGCCGAGCCAGGTCGCGGTGTAGATAAGTGGCACATGTACGCCAATAACTTGACAGAGAATGCAAAGCGGGAGGAGGATCCACTGCCACCAGTAGCTGCCGGCACCTGACTCGCTCATTTTGCGGACAGAAGTCTCGCCATCAGAGACATCAGGGAATTTACGTCTCGCAGTCGCACAGTTCGGTTTCAAGTTCGACCGATCTTGACACAGACAAAATCCACACTACTCGGCGCCCTGCTCCTTCAGTCAGGTCCGGCTGATCTCTAAGGCAAGCCTTTATCCAAAATACAAACCTCATTGGTCGTTCTCTTGAGCTCCAGTGTTGCACCATTTCGCCCGAAATCCAATAACTTCATCACCCGGGCCACAAGCTTGGCTGCCCTCGTCGTCCTGCCCAGCCGACATTTTGGAAGTGCAGAGAGCCACGTTTCTGCTTCCTCAATTTGCGGGGCCTTCGGGTTTCGTTCATGGTTAGCAATAAGGTGGGGTTATAAGTCCCCTAATATGGGTTATAAGTATAGTAACCCTACTTATAACCCCACTTATAGCTACCCACTAATGAAAGGCTTGCCTTGTCGTCGGCGGTGCCCAGGTCTTTCACCGCATTGTAGCTGTAGCCGCCCTCATGCCCCTCAGTTTTGCGCAAGCTGACGGAACATTGCTGGGAGAGGCCTCGGTATGGCCAAGACACTGTCTGATCTTCTTGGCTTTCAAGACTTCTCCACTCCTGCCAACCATGGCCAAGATAGACCCTCTCACTGCCGGCTTCTGGCGGCTTCATCTATCTACATGCCATCTCCCTGAAGTCCTTCCAGTTGCAGGTGTAGAGATAAAACTGCAGCGATGCAAACATCACCAGCATGCCAAACCTCCAGAAAGGCACGGGCAGTGGAAAGTTCCATCTTTTCACGTTTGGCAGGCAAGCGACGGATGTGGTCATAAGAAGACGAGTGTCTTATTGCGGCAGAGGCTCGTCGTGCAATAAAAACATGATAGGCCCCAGAGCAAGCCCCGCACTTCCCTCATGGCTGATGTGACATGCTGCCAAGGGCACATAAAGAGTTGGAGCCCAGGAAACTCATAGACCACGAGGATGCCATGCTGGTCCTTGGAGGCAACACTTGCCCTCTTGCTCCCTAGCGGTGTTCCGCCTCCAAGCGTCAACCCGAAACTCCAAACCGTTGGCCCTCAATACTCCCGATGGCATCGCTCATCTGTGGGTCTAACATGCAGGCACGACAACCTTTACAGCAGCATACAAACCTGGTCGACACTTCCAAACCCCTTTACGTAAAGTCTGTGCAACTTTGGTGTACAAGGAGTGCTTCATCGTTGCTTTCACGGCGATAGTTATGCGAACTGTAAACAACAACACCAATAACTTTAAATTCTGTCGCCTTCCTGGCTGCATGCCGCTGTATGCAAGACCCCAAGCCGTAAGTCATCCCAGATCCAGGTCTGTCCTCCGGGTCCCAGCGCAGGTCTCGGAAAACAGCATGGTTCTGCACCGCTCGCAGGGCCACGGCGAAGCCGTGGAAGAGGGCGCCGAAGGTGGCTAAGTTCATCTCTAGGCGCCAGAGCCTCGTAAAGGTTCGACTCCCAACTCGAACGATGCAGGCGAGGCTCGTAAAGGTTTATGGGTTTATTGAAGGACCCTCGAGCCGTTCTAAAACCTCTCTGGCGCTGGGTCCGCAGGCAAAGGCGAGTCTCCGACGGGGTTGGCGCAAATGAGAAGCGAGCATGGCCATTCTTGACGACCTGTGCCCATTTCGCGCTCTGTGCAGGCTGCGCTAGCCTGGTCTCTGGCACGGCTCTCTGCCATATTGTACGTTGCAGATATGCGCTTTCACGAAGAATTAGGCAAGTGCCGCCCAAGACCCTACCCCGCCACCGGACAAGGTCAACCCGGGAACTCAAAAACCTTCTACGAGAGCACCGTCTTCACCTTTTCTCTCGTCCTCGAGCTGGGCCGCACCCCGTTCCGGTCTCAAGTCCCGCTTGTACCCGCCTCGGCCGGTGTGACTCGCCAGTGGTTTCCGGGGCGGGTTGACGGGTGGGTACCCGGGGTGGCGAACTCGTGAACGCGGAACCAAGGCTCGCTGAGGGTTCCTTGGATGCTGATGCGTTCACGCGGATTCACCTTGCGAGCACTGCTTGGAGGTTCATGGGTAGTTATAAGTGTGGTTAAGTCCCCTAATATGGGTTATAATTATAGTTACCCTACTTATAACCCTACTTATAACTACCCATGCACCTCCAAGTGGGCATTATCGAACGGTCCCAGCGGAGGAAGCAGCGCAACTGCTCATCACGATAGACCCGAAGGTACTTCTTGGACACATGATGACACGTGCGAGTCCTTCGCCCGGAGAGTGCCCAAGCAAGGCCGGGGTTTGTTGTCTCTTAGAAGCTGCCCAGAGAGCCCAACACCCCTTAAATAAGGAATATACCTTAAATAATGGGGGCCTTAATATTATGATTTAAGGTATATTCCTTAATTAAGGGGTATTGGGCTCTCTGGGTGCTTATTGGGCTTTCTGGAGACCACTGACGCGTGGCCTGTCGACACTCGGACTGGGACATTCCGACCATGAGCGTGGATAGCAGGGCTCGTGTCGGCCCTCGGGCTACCCAACTCTACCCAAGCGACGCTCTATATCACTTTAGACTCCAGGCCATTGTGATAGCCTGAGCCTTGCACCGTCCTGGCTCCGGCACATTTTGTTGTCAGGTGAAGGCCAGCTTTGGGAGAATGGCCGAATTCTCACACCCGGATAGTCAAGACAGAGAGAGCAGCGTGAAACCTAACAGGAAACAAGAAGCTTTAAAAAGTACCGCCGGCCACCTGGCAACATGACATGTCGTCCTCGTCGGAGAAAGATTTCACGTAGCCCAAAGCTCTAAAGCCCGCCAAGAAGCCAGTTCCAGGCGCAGAGCACAGAGATTACCAGGAGGAGCACCCCGCTCACGACCCAAGTCATGTCGTTCGTCGCGGAGCCTTCAAATTCACAGCTTCGGAAAAAGCCTTCGCTGCGTGTTGTCAATGCTCCCTGAATTCCAAGTTTATCTGAGCCTTACTTCAAACCCCGAAATTAACCCCGGTCCGAAAACCCCATAAACCTGGCACTGCCCTTCAAATTTCGGGCATGTCTGGGCCTGTGGCAAAGAGAATGCAAGACATGGAGGTCGCCAGGCCATACCTGGAGCTTCAAGGAGTCTCTGCCCGGCTCAAACCCAAACGCATGCATTCATGATACTTGGAGGTTCATGCGTAGTTATAAGTGGGGTTATAAGTCCTAATATGGTTTATAACTATAGTTACCCTACTTATAACCCTACTTATAACTACCCATGAACCTCCAAGTAACCATAACAAACCACACACACACACACACACATGATGACCACCAGGCTAGCAGCCATTCACTTTACAAGTAATGATGGGTTTATCACGACTAGCACAGGAGCAGTAGAATCTTAGAAGCAGGCACAGCCAGAACAAAAAGACAGCGGCAAAGCCTGATTCTTCTTCTCACTGTCACAGACAGTCAATACATGGTAGTTCTCCAAAATACCGTCCCTTTTGGGGTTCTTTTTATAAGAGTGCCGTACTATGTTTAAGGGACCTAAAACGGGACCCTAATTCAGAAAACTACCCTTATAAAACCCTCACAGAAACCCTTATGGATCCCTTAAAGGAACCCTGAAAAGGACCCTAAAAGGGACCCCAATACATCCGCTGTCATCTTCGGGCCGAGGCTGCAAAATGGGCAAAGCCTTCCGCCGAAGCGGCGGTGCTTTCGCCTCACGAGACTCCTGTTCGGAGCCTTCGGCGAGGAAGTGACCAGCCTCCTGGGAGAAAAAATCTGGAAAGTCTGTTACAACAGATTAAAAAATTCGTGCTTGTCATTTACTGCGTTGTGTTACATTGCCCCTCTCTGTTGATCGCCTCTTTTCCTCCTCAGAGGATTTTGCAGGGATCTAGGGGTTGTTGTGTCACACCTCTTTTCCTTCCGCCTTATCCGGGGTTCCGATGCCACGCTGGCTGAGGCGGGTTTCGGGCGACGGAGAGAAGGGGGATTCACCACCAACGACCACCATTATCCCCAAAAACCAGCCTCAGGGGTTGTTTCTTGCCTCCTGCATGGCTGAACATGTCGCGAAGCCGGGTGATGTGTTTAGGATGTAGGGTTGAATTAGGCTGTCTTTGCCAGAGAGAAGGGTGAAGACCTCTGAAAACCAAAAACAACACTTACAGTATCAGAATCAGGATGTCAGACACACGTAATCTCCTCAATGCGTGGTGCTGATAAGACTGCTGTTCGCGAAGTTTTCGCACAGCTGGTCAACGCGCTCCACTCTGGACATGTGCGTTTCGACTTCCTGCTGGAGACCCTCCGGAGTTACGTCCTCGAAGCACAGCAGGAGGGTCCCGAACATGAGACCAGTGATCCACACCGTGGCGTAGAGGATAAACGGAGAGCGGTAGCCGCCATCACAGCCTGCTTCTCTCAACAAGAAACGCGACGATGCACACCCTCACGCACCAGCCCTGCAAGCCATGTAGATGCGCGGAGACATACCCACACAGCCCAAAAACCGTTTGTGAGGAGATGCTCTTTCACATGTAGAGAGATGCGTATGGCGTATGCAGATTCAGATCGTACCTGTGAACATGGACCATACTCAACGCGAGAAATATGCTCACATGCCGTACATGCATGCAAAGAGGTAACCGCTTCGAAGCATCAACACATTCTCACGTCTCTGAACAGTCAGAACCAATGAAAACGAATATATAGCCGGAGGTGAGAGTGAGAGGCGAGCGTAAGAGCGAGAGTGAGAGCGGAGCTTTGTGAGTATATCTCTGTATGTGTTGAGCCAGTTAAGCCCACACCCACGGCCAGATGAATGCATGCACATGCATAAATGACGTTGTACCTGCCTACTTGCCACAGTCCGACATATCGGGAGTGAAAACCGGATGCAGTAAACGTAGTGGGGGTGCGCAAGTGCAAAGGGGTCCGGCTGCTGGAAGAGAAACATGCTCGTACCACTCACTCATAAACACGATGACATGCAAGCGCAGGCGTTTGATATGCACAACTCGACTTCTTGCATGTACGGGTTACTGGCATCAGCATACATATGCCTGCTGCATACGCGTGTGCATCAATACTTGCATTTTGAACCGAAGGCATGCAAGCATTGGCATACTTGCCTGTTCATCCATTTGCACGAGTGCACAACTGGCATGCACCAAAGCGTGCACACAGCGACACATATGTGCACATGCGCATATACCTACAAGCTCCCGTAACACAGACATGACCGGGCAAGAGCGCAGATATACATGAGCTGATGGAAAACCAACCAAACAGCAAGTACAAGTAAGGTGCTCTTGCAAAACAACCGCACCGTCCTCCGAACCCCCCACGACCCCGGCGGCCTGCAATTTGGCTTGCCAAGCCAAGGGTCACGTCCTTTACAGTAGGGACACTTGTGTTCTCGGAGGGCCAAAGTGAGGTCAGGAGCTTACCACACCCGGGTGTTCAAAGGAGAGTCGTCATAGGGCGTCGGACCCGCCCAGTCGATGAGCATGGCCGCCAGCCACACCCTTAGCTTAAGGGTTTATTAGCTTTCTTTCCTCCCATGTTGAAGCGTTTAGAGCATGATGCTCACCGTTTAGGGCCTCGTGATAGTGAAAGCCGTCACTACTCACATCTGGTTTACTGCCGCTGCTGTTTCTGCTGCCAGCTACTTCTCCGCCTCCTCCTTGTATTTTGTTCCCTGTGCGGGTAATGGCCGAGAATGTTCTTAGACCCTGCACCCTGCCGTCGCTCTTGGTGAGAAGGCAGCTAAGTTGCAGGGCGCAGGAGACGCTCTGAATAAGAGGCAGCGGCTGCCCGGTGAGGAGGAGCCGCTCCACCAACCAACAGACCTCGAGTCTGTGTGCGTAGCTTAGACTTGGAAATTAAGGGCATTGAGGATTGGACGGATTGCCTGCAAGTGGTTGAGGGTTCAAGCTCGAACAATTCCCTTCTGGCCTTCGTTTGTGAGTGAATCAGAGTGCACAAGGGCATGTGAAAGCAAGGGTTCGTTCGAGAGGAAGAGCGTGAGCTGGCGAGTCAGAGAGACAGGCCTGCCTGTGTGCACACGTGTGTGCGTGCATGCATACTGCGTGTGCGTGCGCGTGTGAGGGTGCGGGTGCGGGTGCGGGTGCGCGGGTGCGGGTGTGGGTGTGGGTGCAGGTGCGGGTGTAGGTGTGGGTGTGGGTACGGGCTTATATAGGTATGGGTGTGGGTGTGGGGGTGGGTGTGGGTGGGTGTCATGGGGGCTGGGGGTGGGGGTGGGGTGTTTTATCTGTTTTCGTGTTCATGTAGATCCTGTTCAATGTTGACAATGGGAATACATTGTACTTACCAAGTCGCGAGAACCAGCAGATTCTGCACGAACGCAGCGGCTTTGCCCTCATCCTCCGCTGAAACCTTGAATAGGGAGTCATCATGTGTGAACAGCATAGAGTTCAAGCAGGTTTCCAAACCGAAGCTCTGCAAGTTGATATCTGAGCCTTCAATCTCTCCTTACTCATCACCCTACAGCAGGGAATCTGATCCAGGGCTGAGGGTTGGGGTGCCTGAGTTTGGTGCAGGCTCTGGGTCTGTTTTTGCAGAAACACCTCCATGGCACCAGCTGAACTCGCCACAAGCCTAGAGAGTTGTGCAGCTCGCATGCCTGAATGTACCACTTGCAACATGCCCTACCTGGAACTCCGACTTCAACCCCCAAAAAAACAAAGCTCCAAACCAACCTTTGACCGTCCCAGGTGCACCCATCAGGAAGGGCAACTCCCCCAACACCAGGCCGCAATAGAGCAGCAAAGCACCGAACGCGCCCTGCGTGCTCCTCGAACTATCTATGTTTCCAAAAGGATTTCTAGATGGGTACTATACGGTTCTATAGGGACTCTCTTCTAGCTGGGCTGCGACAACAGTGCTAGGTTCCTGTCCTACTTTGAACACCGGCGGAGGGTTGCTCTGGAACCACCACGGGGCACACTTAAAAACCTTAACTGTTACTCCCCACAGGAATTAACGGGCCATGGTACCGATTCTAAAATTAAAAGTAGGAAATGAAAAGCCACGACCGCCCCGACCAACCCCGTCTATACCTGGCCCAACAAGCCTGCAGGTATGTCTTTACCGCCTGCAACAGTCATCGTGCAAGCTTCAAGCGCCTATCGTGCCGGCACTACTACGAACCATCGCTTGTAGTAAAGGTGATAACAAGGCTTTAGAGGGCTTGCAGAAAATTCGACGAGGAAGAACTGCGCGGCCATGTAAAGCGAAAGGTGTGTGGTTTGACAAACATATCGCAGGTCGTAGACTGTTCGTAAACATAACAAAGTCAAGCCGCAACTAACAAGAGATCATGTCTGTGCCAGGGTCAAGGACGAAGGCCACGAGAGGCGCAAATGGTCGGAACGGACGGGGCAACGTGGACAAACCAAAAAAACAACTCGACGTCCAACCGCACCAGCCCCAAACAACATCCAGATCTCCACAGACAGTTGTCGACGCGGTTGCAGCCGCGAGGCGCACAAAAATCATCATCCACCTCTGCTGACGGGCTGAGGCAGCTTCTGACCAATACTCAAAATACTGAAACTCGACCTGGACAAGGCAAGTATTGGAAACGGGGTCAAAAACTCTCGATCTCTGTGTCTCATGTTGTTTCGCTGGACCTGGGCATCTCGTATCTGCCTTCAAAGGCCCAGCCACCATGCAGCCGTCCCCGTCATCATCGAATTCCTCGAATTCTTCGTCATGCCTCTTGGGCCGCGTTTGCCCTTAGCTGAGGAGAGAAGAACGTTGGGTTCTTTCCGTGTTACACGGAATCTGCGGGAGCAACAGAAACCGTACTGGTGAAAAAGAAGGCCACCACCGTCGTCATCGTCGTCGTCGCCGTTGCAAAACTTCGCCATAATGCTGCAGGTCGAGAAATGCAGGCCACAGCTCCGAATCACAACGTCCTCTCGAATCCAAGCAGCTCAGAAGAGAGAGCCCGCAGGCAGAGACCAGCCTTGGGCGAATCTAAGCTTTGGGACCTTTCGGGCTTCTGGGCGTTGAGCTCAGGCCCTACGGCCGCTTGAGGCTTGGAGCTACGGGTATCTTGGTGCAGCCTTTCCAAGCTGATGTTGCACAGAAGCAGGCAGCTAGGGCGGCTAGGAGTAACGTGATGCTGCAACAATACACGCAACTATGCCACAAACCCTGCATAGCATCAGCAACTTCTTTCCTGTCGAAGGGGCGCTGTCACCAGCGTAAAGGCTGGATATGTCATAGACCTGCTACCAGCGTGTGATAAGTGGCTGGATATAAGACTCACCCTTGGGCGACACCGCCTGGCCCAGGAAGCTGCAAGCCCCTTACCGGAGCCAAAAATGCTTGGGAACGATCCAGGGAGTCGCATGGCCGACGCTCACAGAGCGCCGCGGAGCTGCTTTCTGCAAACCGCTTTTGTGGCCCCTTTACAAACGTGAAATGAAGCTGAAAGAACACCTCGGGTGCTGCTGCAGGGTGCTGATAAGTGCGTCTCCGACGGGTGTTAGTGGAATGTCTTCAGCATGGCTCGGTTTGGCAACTCCTACTGCATGTCACATCAATCTAGAAGCATGCACACCTGTCGGACACCGGCACAACCCGTGCTGCTAGACTTTCCTGGTCAAAACTTGCACTACACTGCTCTCCTCTGCGATGTCTGACCCGGCTCTTCAAGGGGAGCGCGGCCGCCTCAAAGCGCTCTCCCGCAAGAATGCGGGCTGTTGCTGCCGCTTCCTGATCGGCTGGTCGCTGCTTCTTCCTCTGCTGCCGCGCTGCTGCCTGCAGTTGCCTTCTTCGTGCGGTTGCTTGGGAGGCTGTGCAGAAGTGGCAATGAGAACAGCTGTCGCCTTTGTAGCACCCAGCCGCTCTAAAGGCATGGGCCACGCAGGGATGGCATTGCCCGGCCTTATGAAGCCGAAGCTTCTCCGTGGCACTGGCAGTGAAAAACGGCGATCCTGTGCCCGCTGAGATGGGAGAGTCTGTGCTGCCTGTGCTGCCTGTGCACGGAGAGACCTGCCCTGGCTCGGATTTGAGACCCGGAGGGAAAGGACTCAGCGCCAAGGCCGTGTTCAGGGGCATGTACCTCTCTGAAGTCACTGGCGAACTGTACTGAGTCCGAAGACCTCCGCCAATCATTCTTGTTGCGTCACGGCCGGGCGCGGGGTTGAATTAAAAACCCTTGAGCCCCAGCCAAACGGACAACAGGCACAACGGCGTCCTGCCCATCATAATCATCACAAGGATACAAAGACTCTTGTGTGAGTGACTCTGAAACTAGCCGAAAGAGGTGTCACAGCATCCAGCATGCATTCACTGCCAAGCACATGGCTTCCTGAACGATCTGCCCAGCAAGCTGCTCTCAAGTCTCTCGGAAGCCCCCAAGACATGGATCCAATTGAGCTCAGGAGCAGTGAAACCGCCGAAGCAGCCACTGTTGCACCGCGTGGAATGCCGGGAAGGCCATACAAAGGCATTGGGGGGAGGGAAGGACAAAGGGAGTGTCTTGCATGGCCAAAGCAGTCTCTGGACCCGTGTTCCTGCTGTCATGTGCAAGGGCCTGCTGCTGAGGTGCAAGAGAACCTGGACGCGAAGGGTGTCAACTTCGTGTGTGCTTGGAACATTGACAAATATGGGCACGGCTACCTCTAACCTGAGGCAATGCACGGTTTTTTGGCCTGGGTTGCTGCTCGCTTGCTCTGCAAATATGCGTTGGGTTTTACTTCGTCTGACATCTTGGCTGTCGCGCAGTGATGCCCTCATCACTACTGCAGTCATGTTGCATTCCTTTGGGCCATGCGAAGCAGCGGCTGGAGACTGACTAACAGGCAACTCTAATTTTCAGTTTGAGGGCCTATGCCGCAGCATAGGCCGTCTCCGCTCCTCACCACGGAATCTCCTCAGCACGCCAGTCGAAGAAGCGGCCCGCGTGTTCCATTGTTCGAGAGGCAATGATGGCCAAGTGGTTCTCTGCCTGGCAGCACGACATTTCAGCGACATAATGCTGCATCTTGACAGTTGCTGGCAACTTCTCCACGTGTGGGAAGGGAATGTCGGTGCATGTCTGTGCCTGCGAGCGGGAACAGTGCGAGCCCCATGATGGTCGTCTACGGTCTGCCCCGCGGAGCGGCCTGCACCCAGAACCCTCATATCTAAGCTCGCGGCCGCTTCGTCCACGTCCTGCCTCGGCCGGTCCGTCGTAGTCGGGACTGTTGAACTACATCGAAGCCCCACGTTGCCCTGAATCTCCCTTGCGGACCAGAGGGCACCGTGTACTTCGACCGTGCCCGTGCAAAGGCGCGCGTCAGGTCCTCCGAATTGTGTCTTCGGATGTGTGGGCTTGAGTGGGGCCCCTGTGGCAAATCACTCGGCTTCCTAAAGCCGGCTGGAGACTTAAGGGCGGCTCCGTGTCGACGGTGCCCGGGTGCAAGGCGAAGCAGCAGACACGGTGTCGGGCGAGCTCTACAGAGGCCGTCCGCACCACCTCAGAGAATCCCAATTCTTGGCAGAAAGCCATGGGGCCTCCAACCTCAATAAGTCTCAAACCTGCAAGCTGATTATATACATATATATATATATATTTATTTATTTATTTATTTATATATTTATATTTATATTTATATATTTATATTTATATTTATATTTATATTTATATTTGTATTTGTATTTATATTTATATGTATTTATTTATTTATTTCTTTATCTATTTATTTATTTATTTTTATTTCTCTATTTATCTATTTATCTATTTATTCATGTTTTTACATATATACATATATACATCTATACATATTTATGTTTTTACATGTATACATATATACATCTATACATATATACATATACCTACAAATCTACATATCTCTATGTATATATGTATATATACATATATATGTATAGATGGATAGCTTTCCCTTTCGGCCTCATGAAAGCGTCACTGCTACGACGCTTCCCTTTTGCCTGGTTCAGGGCGGCCTTACTGCTGCGGTACGAGTACCATCCACCTGCCAAGCGGGTGGGGCACAGGGACAGAGTCCGTGCCGTGTCGAAGTTCCATGGTGGGTGTTTACAGTGGGGATCTTTGGGGGATGTTTTAGGATAGTTAAGGATATTCAGGGACGTTTAGGGTTCGAAATGTTTATAAGACCTGCCTGTGGCATTGTCGCCGATGGAGCCCACGCGAGCGCTGTAGAAGACCGCCGTCGACTTGGGCGCCTGGGGTGCCAAGGGGCCTTCCGTCTCCGAAGCCTTCAGGAGAGGCGCAAAGTGCTTCAGGACCATCAGGGGTCCCAGCACGTTCCTTGGCGGCTCGGGGCGGTTGGGGAAGATGCGAAACGCTTCCTGGGCCCTAAGCTCCCTGGGTTCCGAGGTGCACTGCAAAGGTGTAGCGGATCGCCTCGGGATCCAAGCGCTGCAGGCCGTTCTCTGGGATGACCCCACGAGACTTGTCCTGCCTCAGCTCTGGAGCAGTGCCAAAATATCAACAGTGTAAAGGACCCACGAAGCATGCAGCATGACCTATGATGTCTGCGGCGAGCCGCAGCAGCCCGGCAGTGTGGCACAGAAGCTCCAGCCTGGAAGACAGCAGTGCTATTGTTCATCTGTCTTCGGCAGTGCTTTGCCATCATCTTGCACGTTGAGGAGAAGAAAAGGTGCTGTCTCTTGCGTTGCAGAATGACACGCGGCCATGTCAGGTGGTTGGGGTCGCCAGACGCTCCATGAAACGCACCTAACCTCCAAAGCTTTAGAATCATCCCTCAACCTGAAGGGCAAAGAGCTGCCAAAGCACCCACCAGGCCGGCTTGGCGAAGCCAAGATGCCCTGAGCGCGTTCTGCTGCGTCCGCGACAGTGCGTGCGTCCTTGGCTTGCGAGGTTTCTGAGGTTTGAGAAGCAAGGGGTTCCGGGGGGTAGCACTGGTTTTTGTTCGATCCCAAGAGCACCCAGGAACCTTGCGAATTTACAGATGTAGCCGACAGACATCGCAACGAAGGGAAGATGACCTGCTGTGCTCCACATCAAAGCGCAGGCAAATCGAAAAGAATCAGTTTCAAGGCTTTAGCGCATTCTGGCTTGATGATTATCTCTCACACAAACACTCGGGCTGTCCCGGATCAGGACTAAATCATCGCTGCTCTGGTCTGAAGGACAGAAATCGCAGGACGCGGAAGTAAAGTAACGAAAACATGCGTAGCTTCCAGTGCCTTTAAAAGTCTCCTTGTCCAACCTCTACCTCCACCAACCGACACGGAATACCTGGTGTTGAGCCACTTGGACAGGAAGTGGCCACGTCGCTGGGGAAGGCAGGATGAAAGCAGTGTAGCATGTTTTCAATTGTCAGCGGGCTCCTGGGTGAGGAAAAATGTAGCTGGAGAACATACGTAAGACTGGGTTAGGGTGTAATGCAAGTGCATGTGGCGGTTAGGGTCTAAGTCCAGAGCCTATACAGAACATGCACGGTTTCATGGCCCGTGCTCCACCCGCAAGCACCGCTCCTCGACAGACACTTAGGCTTCCGGCAAACTTTCGTTTTCGATTCCCGGGTTCGCGTGTTTGACGAAAATCGAAGGGCCCCTCTCAGGCGTCGGTGTCGGCATTGCCAAGCAGTGGCTCCCTCAAGCCTTCAGAGTCCTCCTGCGACCAGGGCCCGAAACCGAATACGAGGAATAGAAACAGCATGGAGCACAGCACAGAACTATACAACGCAGACATGATGAGAACCTGCACCGAAGAAAAGGCAATGTAGCCATCCCGATGTGCCCCACACCCCAAACAGGCACGATTAAGATGAAAAAGATGTGCTGCTCGACTGGCACGAGTCACTGGCATCAAGCTCTACGACGATCATTTGTTCAAGAGGTGCGAACAGCAACGACCAGCACGGCCATGCACAGAGACCTCTACACAATGCATCACTTCCTCCATGCACCCCTGGCCAGAAGATCGACACGTGCACCGCTCGATATACATGCAAGGCTTTGGTGGGAAAGCCCCTCGGCGCTGAGGAAGCAGTAAGATCAGTAAGGCCTTCTCTCTTTCTTGCCAAACCCTCAGAGTCGCAACGTGAAAGGCGGCCTTGAGGACGAAGCTCTTGAGCTTCACCGAGAGGCTCGGGCCCAAAGCGACGAAGGCCACCCAGGCCGTGCAGCCGACCAGCCGGACAAAGAGGGGCAAGGCTCCGAGATCCTTTCAAGGCTTGAAGGGCTGTCTCTCCGCATCTCTGTCGACAAAAGGGCCTACTGAGTGCCTACTGGGCCTTACTAGGCACTGCTGGAATCGCCAGCAAGTGCAGCTTCAAATGAGCCTTCAAATCCCATAAAACCGTTACAACAAGTAGAACACTGACATGTGTGGAGCTGTGGCGGCTCTGCAGCTGATGTGCTGGAGTGGTTAACACAGTGGTCTGCGACCCGGCTCATGCCACAGGCCACGTCGACACCTCTTCTCAGCGTACATGCAGCGCGTCACATGTCGCGACGCTTCAGACCCCGAGACGAAGTGTCAAAGTGAGCCGCTTTGGCAAAGGAGCGCATGGCACTACGAGCTCCCAGTCCTTCGGATGCACGCCGTTGACGTAGGCATTCACTGCATCGGCCCAGGAGCGCCTCTTTTCAAGCGGCGGAAAGTAAGAGCTCTGGCTTTGTGGGCTCCGTTTGGAATTCCACGTAATTGCACCATAGGCCTCCTTCCTTTTTGAGTCAAGCTGCGGGTAGGTGAGATCTGAGAGGATCTCGGCAAGGAAGAAGACCAGGCTACTGGAGACCAGCAGGCCCCCGGCGGCGTAGCCCAACAACTAGCCAGGGAGACATGCCGATCCACACATCAGATGACTTCGAAGCAAAGCTGCATTTCAGAAAGTCGCCTCGCTCGCCCGCTTGCCCCCGTAGCCAGTGGCCGCCACTCCCAGGGCCAGGAAGAGGAGGTACCAGAATCTCGTAAACAAACGTGGTAAGCCATGAATGTTGTGACCGTGATCGGTGTCTGCCTAGACTTTTTTTCTCCCACCGAAATGCGGCTCAGGGACGGGACTTGAGCCGGAATCCAATCCTGCGCCCAGGAAGCAGAGAGCTGCGCGGCGAGGAGGCCCAGGACCGCGCCAAGGACCTGAGACAAAGCGCAAGTTTAGGGTTTAGGGGTTTAGGGTTTAGGGGTTTAGGGTTTAGGGTTTTAGGGTTTAGGCCGCAAAACGGCCGGAGTTTCGACTCTCACACTCGCACAAGGGTTTAGGGTTTTTTTCCCTCTCGCATTGATGAGATCTATGCCCACGGCGAGGTCTGCATGGTACTATAAAAGGCACGGTAATTCAGTCTGCAACTCAAAAATATGTCATGTTGCATCAGTTCACGGTCCGGACCGCCAAAATGGCAAGCTGCACATGTCCCATCCGCAGTCAAATCTCATTACGGGCTGCATGCACATCCGCCTCATTGTGTTCGCAGTTCACTCACGTTTCACTACACTCCGGTTTAGGGTTTAGGGTGTAGGGTAGAATTCGGAAATGCAGGGGGTCGGTTCATGGTCCTGTGTTACAGCCGGCCACTGTGGGTGCTCCAAAACCCCTTTCCTGAACCCGAACATCCTCCTCCTTTTTTCGGAGCCCGGGGGCCAGCTGAAAGCCAGTGTAGCCCACCACGGCCGCCGCAGCGGTGAGGATCGCAGCCTCAAGAAGTCTCTGGGAGCCGGGAGATTGTAATGAGCATCGAGCCATCATCGACACGTCAAGAACATCCTCACAGACGTCCCAGGCCGGACCCTGGAACCTGCCTGGACTTTTACCCTTTCCCTGGCCTCACCGCCCACAAGCACGGAAAGGAGCAGGGACTCGCCGCCTTTGCGGAAAGAAGAGTGGTGTTGGGGCTCTCACACTCGGACACTCCAGGGTTCAGGCTTTAGGGGATGAGGAAGAAGATAACAACAGAACCCGGCATTTAGGACAATCAGCAGCGTTTATCATCATCACGGCGACGCAGACGGTATGATGACGATGCCGACATCAGCTATTGCTATTCATGCCGACATGGCGGCAAGCGCAGAACTCCATAAGCGGATTGACACGAAATTGAAACACGCCTGAATCAATATGATAAAGAGTGTGCAGAAACAGCAACTTATACCAGCAGTGAAGGCATGCAGTACAAGATCAACTTCACATTGCAAACGTTGATAAACTGCAAACAACACGAGCTCAACAACAGGCGGCGGTGGCGGTGGCGGTGGCGGGGGCAAGAAGAAGAAGAGAGCAGCAGCAGAATGCGCTAGGAGGCCGCAGTGGTTTCAGGCAGTCGGCAAGCTTCTGCTTTAGACTTTAGACTCTAGAACTCGCGGCTTGGCAAACGGTCTGAAGCTCTAAGCTCCTGACGACGGGACGCGAAAACAAGGCCTTGTACCCGGTTGGGGTCTGCGGTGGGGGCCGTATTTTCTGATCCGAACACCTTGAAACAGGATCCTGACAGTGAATCTCCAATCGATTTCGAGGCACCCCAGCCCTCGAAGAACTTCTGTCCTTGGCTGATCATGGTGCCATATTAGCTGAAGGCTTCCAGTTGCAGGTCCAGGCTTTGAACGACTGCAGATTCGAAGGGCTGTGGTTGGTACTGAATTTTAGGCTCTCCCTCTCGTTCCTCCCTCCCTCCCTCCCTCCCTCCCTCTGTGACACGCCTGCTGCAGCTTACAAAAGCCACAAAGGATGAGTGAAAGAAGGGGACAACAGGATCAAGCCAGAAACCCAAAAACCGTTCTTAGTCATTGTGGAGAACAGATTACTGTCAAGCATGCAGAATAAGTAACTAAAACCCAGGGTCCACGGCAGCGTCGCCCCACCAATGCTCGGCCTACACACCCCCACGGCCCCGGCCCCGGCCCCGTCCACGCCAACGTCGTCCCGTGAGGGCTCGCAGCGTCGTTCCCCGAAAGCTCGGCGCCGACGGCCTCCGAACCGCCGCGTCCACAGCACATTCCGCAAACGCTCCGCCGCTTCGCCCAGCCGCCCGAGCGGCAGCGTCCCACGGACCACTCCGCACAGCATCATCGTCTTATCGTCTCGTGAACTTGCCCGGAGCCCACAGCTCTGCAGCTGTCCCTCCAACCCCCCGTCTCCGTCCACGGGCAGCCTTGTCCCGTGAACGATGCTCGGCGCCCGACAGCTTTCCAGTGTCCCCGTCCACAGCATGCCCACAGCTACCCAACACGCCTAGAAGCGTCATCTCACGAAGGCCCGGCACCCACGCTCCCCAGCCGTCCCCGTCCACACGGCAGCGTCGTCCCGCGAACCCGGGCGCACACAGCTCCACACAGTAGTCTCCGTCCACGGCAGCGTCCAGACGATGCGGTGGACGCTTCCTCTTCGCTATCTATATATATATATATATATATATATATATGCTAGAGGGGCTTTCATAGCTTTCCCATCCACGGAAAGGTTCTTTGGTGAACGCTGCCCTGCGAAAAGCAAAAGATACACAAGAACCCAACCCCCGATGGGACTTTCAGAAGAAACAGCAACAACATGTTCAGCAACAACTGCTTGCACCATGGCTCCGGCCGTCATGCCAACCCCCAGAGCCACGAGCACTAGGCTGGCCGCCAGGATGAAAAGTTCACTATCCAAGCAGCTCCTGTAGCTTTCCATGGAAGCAACGCTGAGGGGAAAGATATTTCTGTCTCCCGCCTCCCGCCTGGCTAGGACGAACCTACGATGCAAGGATTATGGTTTAGGGTTTTGGGTTTTGGTATAGTTGGTCGAATCCACGCCGGTCTAGTAACTAGGTAAAGGGTACCGAGGTTGAGAAGTGCTGGGCTTGTGGCCTGGAGGCCCCATCTGCAGAATGTTGCGTGTTCTTTGTGAGTCCTAGAGCTCACGGGGCTTGGGTTTAGGCTGCATGGTAAAGCTTACATCCACACAAGAAGATGCTCTCCAAGGCGCACGGCACCCAACAAGGCCGCGAGGAGGGCCACGAGGTTTTGGCAAGGAAGGCCTTTGAGCCAGTTGAGGAAGAGGCCGATGCCGCTCTGCACCCAGGCCTCGCGGAGAGGGAGGTGACTGAGGACTCAGTGGCATTATGATGAGCTTCCGTAGCAGGCTGCTTTTGCTGGGGTTCGGCGAGTCTGGCGCCTAGGGATGCGGAGTTTGGTTGCCCAGCCTGGCGTTCCGGCAGCACTTCGTCGGCTTTGCTTTTCAGAGCGCTGGCCTCCTCCTCGGCCTGTTCCTCCAAGGCTTGTGCCTTGCGCACTCGGCGCTCCAGCTTCCTCTGCCGCTCCTCCGACTCCGCCATCTGGGTTTTGGTATCATTCAGCCGTCGTTGCAGGTCTTTGGTATGCTCCTGCGATTCAGCTATAGAGCGCTTGGCTGCGGCATATCTGAGCTTGCAGTCTTCTGACGTCTGCTGGCTCTGGTTTAGCAGTTGTGCCTGGGCTGAATGGTTTCGGATTGCGTTTTCAATCACGAAGTCCGCGACCATGATCCGCTGCATCTGGTGGTGAATCTCTTTCTGCAGCTCATGGACAGACTGATGCGAACCCGAGCCACCGGCGCCGGCTCCTGTTGCGAGCACTGCCACAGCTAGCCATACCATCATCTGCCCGACGGCCCACGGGGCCAACCCTCTTGAACACCGCACTGCGAGGAGGGATATGGAGATACAGGCAAGACACGCATGAAACGAATGGAAGCCCCAACCCCTGCCAAAGCCGGGGCTCGGTCACGTCCATCTGGAGCACGGTGACAGAATGCGGAAACATCCTTGAAGGAGGGAGCGAGCTAATAGGGATCTTTCTATACAGTGCTGGGTCACCAGCGGACAGTCAGTCCAGGTCTAGGGATATCAAGCTGAGCATGGCTCAGCACATTGGGGGATTCTATGGCGGAAAGTGCCTTCACACGATTTTACACGTGCCTGGCGCCACGTGAGTGTTCATGAGGCTGTACAAAGATCACAGGAGGATTCCGTTCAGCACCGACACATGACCCCATACCTCGGACTCCGACCTCGATGCTCCCATGCCTGCCACCTTAGAGAATCTTGGAGGCCCTGAGCTACTGGAAACCTGGGCCTTTGCCTGGCGCCTGATGTGTGGGTTTCCGAAAATAGGGGACCCTAATATAGTACCCTAAATAGTAGGGGTCTTTATTATAAGGACCCCAAAGTAAGGTTCCCTAATTTTCTCAAACTCCCATGTGTGTGTGTGTGTGTGTGTCCTTGAACCGAGCCCCAAGACGTGAAACCCCGCAGAGCTGAGCCTCTCCAGCTCTGCAAGGGCCGCCGTCGGCGTGCGCGCAGCACAAAGCACGGCATCGCCGCGGCGAGCCTTAAAGGGGCAGTGATAGTAGCATCCGAAGATCTGTGACGAGTGACGCTGGTCGCTACTACTACTGCCAGGACGGCCTGGAGGACGAGACGACGACGACAAGGGCAACTTGCTGCAAAAACCTTCGCACTGCAGCTGATGGCAGCCTCTTGCGGAAAAAAACAACCCTTAAACGCCCTGAAAGGCCCCGCTTCCTGGGCTCCCCAACCAGGTGCCGCGCAAGAGCCAGGCCCAGCCCACGAGAGGCGCCCACCACGCAGGCCCGGCGCATGCTGAAGAAAAAAAGCCGTTTTCTTTGGTGCTTCGACGCTTTGAGGTGGGCAAGTTCCTTGGGCAATGTGGCCAAGATGTGCCAACGAAGGCATCATATTTTCTTACCTGTAGGTGCTGTTGTTGTGATTCTTGCTACCACCATGGGCCATCGGCTCTTGTAGCTGCCGCATTCTCGCTACTGCTGCTCGCTGCTACTGCCACCATTCTCGCAGGCATTGCTAATACTGCTATACCTGCCGCGGTGTCTCTGCTGCGAGTTGCTGCTAGCAATTCGCATACGCTGCTTGTTGCTGTTGTCGGCATGTTGTCGCTGGCAACCGGCTGCATGCAATTTTCCATCCTGAGCAGTACGATTGGTGCGACCAGCGGAAAGGACGATCATGCCGATTAACTTGTCTAGGGTGCATTTTGTGGTTGTCAGCAGCATTCGTAAGATTCTTGTGGGTTTCGTGAGGCGCGACGAGATGACTTCGGGGTGCGCAGAGATGGCTGCGGATGCTGTGCCTCCAAGGCCTCAAGTTTCAGGAGATGCTCAAAGCCTTAACCCCCGAAGGGAAATCAAATAAGGCAGTTCACATCACCATACCGCTATGCAGACGTTAAGCTCTATGAGCCGTTAAGCCGCATCCGGCTTCAAAAAGCAGTTGTCGAGCGATGAAAGTCTCCGTGTTGCAATACAGACAGCGCCCCGGACATCCCAAGACTCTGGTATCACAAGGCGTGCAGTAGGGCTTGCACTCAACCTTGTCGACTGCGGGGATGATGACTATCTTGGCACGCACCTGGAATGCCACGCTGGCAACGGCCACAAGCTGCAACTGGGCTGCGACTGAAGTCTTCAGCCAACCACATGCAGACAGATCAGCGTCTGCAGAAGACTTCAGACTTCCACTCGTCTCCAACACCTAACCACGACGCGGCCTGGGCTACATGATCTTCGGCATGCTTGTCGGCACGCTCCTTCAGCCTCTGGATTGCTGCCTCGGGACGGTCGCCGGGAAACTGACCCGAGAATCTCAGCGTTCTTGGTTGACACTAAACAAAGGCGTCATGCTGCACACTGCAGGGACATGCAGCTGAACTCTTGGGACAGAGAGTCCGTGACTTCAAAGCACGACCCCCTGAAGCCAACCTCCACGGCTGCATCGACCTGCTGAATCTGCTCGTCCCCGCAGATGTAGGGCGCAATGCCATCCTCGTGTGCATTCAAGTCGGGCGGGCGAGCGAGACTGCTGACCTTCTCTTGAATTCCACGGCACCTTGCCTGCGGAGCTCCCAATACGCTTCGGCGGCTCAGATCACTCCAGCATGGGTCTGTTCGTGAAGGCTTCTATGAGGTCGAATCTCGAATGCACGAACTTCCCTGGGGCGCCAGCCGGTTGATGGGCCATTCGAAGCAGCCACCAGAGGTCCTTCTCCATGTCCTGCCAGACTTCGGGTTTGAAGGGTTTGGGGTGTAGGGCGATACACGAGATCTGGTCGAAATAACTGGCCAAGAAATACCAACACCAGATCCTCTGTACCATAGAGATGTGCAGGAACCTGAGAGGGCAAATCGGATGCCTTGCACCCAATGGTCTCCTTTTCGCCATCGTTCGGCATGCTACGCCGCTAAGCAGGCGCCCGACATCTACGAGGGTCTCAGACAGGGAGGCTGTGGCTAAACAACTTCCCAGACCCGAGAAGTATGAGATGGTATAAATAGCATCAACCCTAGGGTTGGCATGAAAAATACCGCAGGGCTGCGCATTTTGGGACAGTGATAGCATAGGACCTCCTGGGATCTACCACGGGAAGTTAAGGTGAAGGGACCGATTTGAGGCGGATGTGACAGGCCATTGTGCCGGAAAGGGTAAACCCAGTAAACGGCCTCCATGAAGAAGGCGATCTCCTCCAGAAAGAGTCCGACCTCTAGCCAAAGCCCGACAATTCAACGAACGAAGTCACCGGAATCTAAACACATCTGAAGACCATAACCTGATTCCTCGCAGGCACGTGACTGACACTTTTCGGGCACAAGCTTGTAGCCTTGTGGCATTTACCAAATCTGATCTACAGCCTCCACTGCTCGCATGTCAATGCGCAAGGTAGCGTCCCATACTGCAACGGTCAACTACGAGTACAGTCTGGATTTAAACGACCCATTTCTTAGATGCTCCGATTGGCGTGCCTGGTCCGACGTCCTACGTCCGGTTCAGCCCTTCCTCGGAAGCCCCTGAACCCTCTCAGGTCGCTGGGCTCCATGCAGTGACCTCCTTGATTACCGGCCTCGGACCCCATGTTCTCAGGGTGCTCCGTAGAGCTCGGGACCACTCAGACCACTGGACTTTCCAAGGCGATATCCCGCAGACAATGCCTGTATCCGACCTGGTGCTTTCTGAGCATCAACTGCGGATCCCTCATTCACCGGCACGTGCCATGATTGCACCCATGCCCCAGATCCCTGCCCTTTGGATGACTTGCGATGTTCGTCGCTCTATCCATATGTTCGCGCTTCTGCCAAGGAAATCAATAAGTAAGAAGTACCCGCTGCCTTTGACAGTTCGGCAAAACCTTCTTAGATCATAGTTCACATCGATGTAGACAGGTCGACGAAGACCCGGGCGACAAAAAAGGCCTTTTGAAGCCTACTACGAGCACACACAGAGTATTTTGGGCAAAAAAAAAATGTGTTGAGCTGAAATAAAGTACTTGAAAACTCCAACACATCAGTGGTGTCTGCATGGAAGCCAGGGAGAGTAGAGAGGGCACTCCTCGATGCCAAGGAGCCAAAAACCATGACGAATTAAGACTGAAACACCACGCAACCTTCCCCGCCTTCAAACAAGCTGAACTCAAGACTACTTACCTCTCTCACTATGTCTCTATGGATATATATATATATATATATATATTATATATATATATATATACTATATATACTATATATATATATAATATTATATATATATATATATATATAATATATATATATATTATATATATTTATATATAGAGAAAGAGAGAGAGCCAAGCAGTTTGAGACTCTCAGTACCCCAAACTATGCCAAAGCCTCCGATCCCCATTCTGCTGTGAGGCCCGAGCTTCTCACCGAC
The DNA here is from genome assembly GCA_905221635.1 of Symbiodinium sp. CCMP2456. Classification (NCBI taxonomy): domain Eukaryota; class Dinophyceae; order Suessiales; family Symbiodiniaceae; genus Symbiodinium; species Symbiodinium sp. CCMP2456. The sequence continues at coordinate 38,509 of CAJNDV010008413.1, forward strand.
CTCTCGTGCTCTCTCTCGCAGGATAGCGATCAGGGCGGTAGAAGTTCAGGGTTTCGGGTTTAACGTTCAGGGCTGAGCGCTTTGGATTTAGAGGATTGGGGTTTCGGCTCTCACACTCACTCAAGGCGCAAGGTTCCACAGGATTCAAGCTGACGTCCACAATGACTGAGACCATGCACAAGAGACAACTGCTGAGCCTATGCACCTGGGGGTTGGTTTAGGACTTTGGGTTTTCCGGTTTCGGGCTTGTTTCGTCTCCTGCGCTGCTGAACAGTCGCTAGGCAGGCGTCCTGCATAGGCTGAAAGGCAAATTATCGTGCGGGTTTCGGGTTTAGGGAGTCCCGGGGTGTTAACTCCAGCAGAGCTTGCGGCATCTGACCACACACACACACACAGCGTGCCAACTCGCAGGAGTGACGACATAACTCAAGTCACACAAGATGTCGTACAGGAGGGCCGAACTCGGAGGCAGAGGAGCACTGGTACTCTACCACGCGCTACAACCGACACAAAAACATCCCAAACATTGCGCAGCGAACTGAAGACAATGATACTTGAGACCTGCAAGCCTGGAGGCCTCGAAGAAGCCAGACTAATCCCTCATTCTCTCAGCTGGGCCATGGCTGGCTTCTCGCTCTTGACTTGGCGTGGTTCAAGGTTTCAGAGTTGAAACTGACTACGAGTACACTGTTTTGGGGGGTTCCTTATTATAGTTATAGTATAGTATACCCCAAAACCCAATTCTTATTGTGTTGCTTCGAAAGTCGGGCAGCTGCATGGGAAGCGAACGTGTGTCTTCTCTGCGGCAAGGTGCTACTAGTACCACATGTAACCCTCAACTTGAAGCCCTGCTGCAAGAACCCACAGAAGGCACCTTCCAAGTACAAGGTCGCCTTTGACTCCGCGATCTGCGATGTTCGATGAGGGCGCATTGTCTCTCTGCGCGCGGGGGCAAGTGAATGTGAGCTGCTGCAAGCCGTGGAAAGCCAGTTTCACGAGCTTCCAACACCGCCTTGGAGGCTCCGCTGAAGAACAGCTCTTGTGGAGACCACTTGCGCTTTCTGCAGATATCGGATCAGCACATCCGGCTTTCCAAAGGATCGGACAAGTTCCACCAGTTTGTGAAAGGACCCCTGGTCATGATAATGGCTGCAGCTGGGACTCAAGACGTCCACCGTGTGTGTCGGGTCACTCCTATATCGCTCCCGCAACATCGCGTGTGCGTGCCTACATGGGCCCACATGTTCACATTCCTTGTCGACTCGTTTGCACAGTGCATCTCGGAACGGGCCACAAGACATCCGTTTCCGAACTGCTCTCAGAGGCCGTGCTGTTCAGACTGAACACAGGCATCGTCGCCGGGCACTTGCTTTGGCTGCGGCAGGAAGTCCTCCGGCCGCACCGTCCAGCGCGGGCGCGGTCGAGCGCTGTGCCCCGGCACCTCGTCCCTCGCGGCGACTGCAGCTTTCTCTTGCTTCTTCCACTTCAGGGAGAGGCGGCGCATCTGCAACCATGTGAGGAGAGAAACCAGCCCAATAGCTGGGGAGATCAAGGCCTGGATGACACCTGGGAGGGACATGTGGATAGGGCCGACTCCCTGGAACATGACTGAACCCGTCATCGAATCGTACTTATCTCGCATGTCCAGGTTTAGCAGAAAGCCAAGCGCGATGGTGTAAAGCAGCGGTAGCCAGAAGCGCGACCACTTATCAACAGCCTCGGACCACTCCAGCCAATAGGTGTGAGAGCGCTTCGCGTAGTGGTTCTTTGAGCAGCTGTAGTTCTCTGCGCCCAGCTTGACCTCCTGGAAGGGAGTGGTCCAAATCAGCTCCAGGCAGATCTCCAAGAAGTCGCTACAGTCGAAGAGAACCTTGGGACTCCAACCCGTCGTCAAAATCTCCTCGAGCAGGCTGCGCGAGAGCCCGAGGTTGACGAAGCTCAACATGCAGGCAGCTTCCTGCATTGTGATCAAGCCCTTGGAGTCGGAGTCTATCAAGTAGAAGAGGTTCTCGAAGAAAATCAACTTTGCAGTGTCCGTCTCGGACAGCTTCCCCTGAAGAACCATCTGAAGTCGGCCACCCTTGCTGGCGCTTTCGTCCAAGAGGCTGGAATGCTCGCGGTTGAGCTGGCGGTAGATTCGCCCCGCGTTCGAGAGCGTCGCCGTGTTTCCCTTGGGCCGGCAGAGACACCATGGGGCGAGCCAAGCGAGCCAGGAGGGGAGCAAGTGATCATCCATATGATAGGCGAAGAAAAGCACGGCCATCGTTTCGATCAGACTCAAGCAACAGAACGTCGTGTTTATCAGCATGAAGAGATCGATCCAAAGCAGCTCACCGCAGACAGGAACGAACTTCGCAACAGTTCCTTTGATGACCCCTACGAGGAGGAGCACGGTGATCCCGAAAGACAGGCGCTCGCCGACCTCGTGCGACATGAAGAACACGCCAAAGGAGAGGTACGTGGTGAGTGCCGTCGGAAAGATGATCAGCAGCAAATAGTAAAAACTTGCTCGGCCCAGTGTGACGCTGTACTTCACCAGCGTCCATGGTTCGCCAGGGCTGTTTGCATAGAAGTTGGTCCTCGTCTCGACCTCTATCGCCTCGATACTGTATTCCTGGTATGAAGACCCAGCCGTGTCCTCTGTGCTGGATTCGTAGCCTTGGCCCATGAGCTCGATTCCCTGGAAGCTGCCAGAAAAAGTCCAACCAGCCCAGTACATTGAACACTTCAGACGGTCGAAAGGAAAGGCGACTAGGCCGGAGAACTTACAAAGCGTGTCTAGCAACCCTGGCCGGCTCCAGAAGACGTTTCCAGCACTGCCCACAACGGCATTCGTGGTGTCGAGCGAGAGCTCGGTCCCAACGTTCGCATTCCAGAGCTGAATGTCAGGCAGCCAGATCTCTGAGTTCTCCCTGTCAGTGTTGTGCCGGCTCAAGAAATGAACCTGGCTTATGTTGCCATACTCTGCGGGGTTCCAGCTCAGGCGCTGATCAATCCAGCCCATCCGAACCCAGACCTTGAGGCGCATTTGCCCAGTCGAGTCATCGAGGCCTTGTGCCTTGAAGAAGTTGATTTGCATCTCAACCTCCGTCCCAGCACCGCTGTAGTGCGCGAGGCGATCGCTTTCTGGCGGCACAACCTTGTCATAGTCCTTCAGCAGGTCCCGGCGCAAACGCGAGGCCTCCCGGACGAAGGGCTTTGTGAAGGTAGCATCCCACGCCTGCAGCGTCCGGGAGGGCAAGACAATCAGAAACGAAAGCCGGAGCCCAGGTACCATGTCTTCAACGCTCGGCTCTAAGGAGATGCATCTTGAGCCACATTCTGTTTGAGTTTGGGAGCCTTTCATCGCTTCCCTGCCGATGTCTGTGGAGGCAACACCTCCGGTTTCCCACTTTTCCGGCAAAGCAACTCGACGACTTGAAACCTCAACCTGTGAGTTGCAGACGTGTGCTCACGAAGCACCATCCCTATTCTAATATACGAGTATAGCATAGACTACTATATCTCTGCATTAATTAGGCTAGTCGCCTGTTTTGATGTTCATACACCATGTTGTTCTGCTGCTTCTGCACGGCGCATCAACACGCTTGGCAGTCACTCCGTGCTCCCTTCGAGCCTCCGGTGTCTCGTCTGCCTTCTGGACCTCAGCCACCTTCCCCATGGCACTGGGGTCGAACCTGGCGTGATGGGACGCTTAGGACAGGCCGTGCAAGCTCCGGGCAGCCGAGGAATTCTGAAGCACGGCCCTTCCCGAGTAGCTATTACAGCTATAACAAGTGGAGGTCCATTCCAGGGGCTCCTTGTGCAAGAAGACTTTGGGGCTTCTGAGAGTCTTGGGCCGGGAGGAAGGGGTAGATGTTCTAGTTCTTACCGGTCCGAGATCGCGGCTCTGGCGCATTGGCGTTCAAGCCGTTGCTCCTCGGCTCGCAGCGTCAGCAGCGTTAGCAGCGTTAGCTTGGAGGAAGCGTCGTTCCAATTGTTGACCCTTTTTTAAGGGCAAAATTGGAGCTTTGATGGGCATGGCGAGGCATGGGATGGGGCGATTCAAAGGCCCTGGGTGGTACCTTCGAAGAACGCTTACAGCAACAAACAAAAATAATGCCCGAACCGAAGGGGCCTAGAGGAGACGTGTAATGTGTGCTGCAGACAAACCTTGTCACGGTATCATCTCACGCCCTTGAGGCGTTTTGTGTGTGCCATCGGGCCGAGGCCCTTGCGGTGCTGTCTGGCCCTGGCCAAGCCCCGGGTACGTCTGCGCCATCTGTGACTGCCTTCGAAGGTTCTGGAACATCAATCTACTTGGAGGTTCATGGGTAG
>CAJNDV010008413.1:52316-79866 GCA_905221635.1 Symbiodinium sp. CCMP2456
CTAAACCCTAAAACCCTAAAGCTCCTTGAAGAACTTCACGGCTCCACCCTACATGGCACCAGGAGCCTGGCTCGACAGACCCAAACCCAGAGAGCCCAATTGTCCCTTAACTAAGGAACATACCTTTAAGGGTTCCTTAAAGGGATNNGGTTTAGGGTTTAGGGGAATTAAGGAATATACCGACAATAAACCGTAAATCATAATATTAAGGCCCCCATTATTTAAGGTATATTCCTTATTTAAGGGGTATTGGGCTCTCTGGGAACCTCCTCAACTTGCGACGCCAAGCGGCAGACACCAGATTGCGGGTTGCCTTCCGCACTTTTGGCTTCAGGGTTTAGGGTTTCAGGGTTTCAGGGTTTCAGGGTTTAGGGTTTCAGGGTTTAGGGTTTAAGGTTTAGGGAAAAGGGTAAAGTTTAGGGCTTTCTGGGTATGCAGCCAGATGGCACTTCACTTGGTCTGGAGGGGCTTTGGGGAGCTCCCCTCTATATTCCACACGCTCAGATGCCCCTACCAGCCATGAGCCTCGGTCAGCTCGCGCTTCTGCTTCTTCAGCTTCCTGGGTTGGACATTCGTTCTCCGCTTGTTTTGGTGAGTTTCTGGAGCGCGTCCCGCCGCATCTTCGGATTCAGCATGTTTAAGTGCACTCGCACAAGGCATGCCATGGCTCTTCACTTCTTCTGCTGCGACTTCTGCTCGTAGCAGTGCTAGTGGCGGCAGCAGCTGCAGGACAAGACTAGTCTGACTAGTCAGCAGTGAGTACTACGAACCTTGCGAACACTGAAAGCAACGGTAGCGGGCAGTGCTTGTCGTCGTAGTAGCAGCAGAAATTTTCGCAAAACGTCGCAGTGGCAATGGCGCATCGTAGGAGTGTTTACCTCCTAAGGAGACTTACGCTCTTTTTTCTGCCATGGTCCTCCTGAGAAGCAGCAGACAAAAATTGATGCGAACCCACTGTGCCCCAAGCGTCAAGCGCTGTGTCTCCTCGCATTCCACCGACGACTGCGGTGGACGTGGGACCCGACCCCATCCTCGGCTCAAGGAAATCATTCAGCAGTTTTAGGGTTTAGGGTTTAGGGTTTAGGGGTCTTCTTGCGGCGGTGCGAATTTCCGACCCCGAAACCCTCACGTTCTGCTACGACGCAGCGCCTTCAAGCGCTTTCACCCAAGGAGCCTTCCCTTCAATTTCAATCCCACTGCCTGCAACACAGGAAGCTCTGCAAACCCTGAGCCCCAAGCCCCGACCATAAAGAGCCCTAAACTCCTAAACTCTAAACCCTAAACCCTAAACCCTAAACTCCTAAACTCATTCAGGAACTGCTTTCTGCCGACAGCGAGGCGGCGCAATCCCTGTGAGTTGGTGCTCTCGTCGGAATTCCGCCGCTCCTGCTGGGTTGGAGCTTAGTACTGCAGGCCATGGAGAGTTCAGGGCCCCTTGCTGCGCGGTATCCTAATTTAGAGAACTTCCCATATCCTGAACCAACTACTGTACAGTTGGTAGAAACATGGAGAATCGGACAAATCGGTCTTTAACCAGATTTCCCTCACCTCCTGATAGCCACTGTTATGGCTTCTGGCGCTGTGCAGTGCATCCGCGTCCGGGGCGTCCATGGGACATGCGCAAGGCTGCAAATCCTTGGGATTTCCCCTTGTCAGACCCCGAGGTCCTTCTTACTGGATAGGCTGAACCATGAGTAGCAACTCTCCACGTTCTGCAAGGCGTCCGATCGGAGCCCTTGCGATTGTTTGGTGGCTTTCTTCAGACCTTTGCCCGTGCCCGGGCGCTTCAGTACAGCTTGGGTGCTGGACTTCAGATTGAACGCCCCATCATGGCACCTAAGCTTGTAGAACCACATGAAACGGGCAGCGGCTTTAGGCCTTGCAGAGATGCAACAAGCAAAGGAAAGCCGAAACTGGTGTTAATAATACCTGCGAGCCTGAGCCAAGTGAGAAGAGAGCGCATACCCAAAGCTCGACGCTAGATTTAGGGTTATAGGCTTAGGGATTCAACTTGCTGCCACAACCCGCAAAGCCCAGAAACCACCAGACCGTCGACAAGAGGCAGAAGAGGAAGGAGAACTCGCAACAGCAACGAGAAACGAGGAGGATGCTAGCAATAGGAGGAAGACAACGATCGCTGCAAGGAGAGACACACGCCGGACCGAACTGCCAACTAGACCCACTGGATCAACAGCAGAGGAGGTTCTCGAACCCAAAACCCCTCAAAAGCAAAGGATCATCACACATTTAATCGAAAGCGTCTTGAAATCTTTCATACACACACATACACCCGTCTGTTTGTGAAGAAGCCATAATCTTTAAGTATATAGCTAGCAGTATTCAGCAAGCCAAAGTCAAATCAAAATCTCCCTTAGACCCAAAAGGACCCCTCAACCTCTAAACCCTAACCTTTAGACCCCTCGACCCTAAATTAACCGTAAACCCCTAAACCCTAAATCCCGAAACCCCGAAGCCCTAAGCCCTACACCCTGAATCCCTGGCCCTAACCTCCCGGAACCCAGAGACTCCAATACCCCTTAATTAAGGAATATACCTTAAATTATAGTAGGATCCCTAATAAGATTTAAAGTATATTCCTCAATTAAGGGGTTTTGGAGTCCCTGGGAAGCCTGACCCCTACCCCTTTGGCCGCCTCTGGTGGGCGGCTCTCCGCAGAGCACCTGCCCTTGGTTCGCTCCCGGAGGGCCCTGGGCACACCATCGGAGAATACTCTGTATAAAGTCGGTTTAGGGTTTAGGGTCTAGGGTTTAGGGCTTAGGGTTTAGGGGTTTAGGGTTTGGTGTTTTAGAGATTAGGGTTAAGGGTTTTAGAGTTTAGTGTAGGAGGGCTTAGGGCTTTAGTCTTTGGGGGTTAGGGGTTTAAGGGATCAGGGACTACTGTGTGTGGTTATACTATCAAAACCGTGTTCTAGTGTCTTTCGGACTTAAATTAAGGGCTTCACAACATTCACGGCTTTCGGGGTTCAGGGGTTGAGGGCGTTGGTGGTCTAGGGCTTAGCCCTGGGGCTTGGGGAGTGGAGGGGTTCGGGATTATTAGGGTTGTGCAGGCTCGAGAGTTCAGCGATGAAGCTCTGGCGAAAGGATGGCACCGACGAAACCATCACAAAACATAGCAGCGCGAAGACTAAGAGTGATACGCAAGACTCGCATGATCTCGATGACAACACTAGCAATCAACGGCACTAAGGCAAGAAGAAGCCTGATATTCGTTGATTGGGTGGTGGTAGGAACGCAGAGTCATGATCTTGAAGTTTAGAATGTATTGAGCGACTGTGGACGGCATGGCATGATCGAGGCATGATGTAACGACGTTTAGATGCTGAGCCTCCATGCAGTTTCCGATTCCTTCAAACCAAAGTGAGAAGCTGCTGACCACCAATCCCTGCGATAAGGACCTCAAAATCCTAAACCCCAAACCTCTACCTAAACGGAGACAGAGATGCCGAACTCAACAACCTGTCGGGCCATTCCCCGCCAAAAAAAAAAACGAATCAACCCGTCCGCGCCCGCTCACCACGCCAGCAGCTCGGGCACGCGAGGTCTCCTCCCCAAGGACATCCAGCAGAAGAATAATTGGGGCAGTTGTGGGTTCCATTTCTCGGGCCTTCAACCCTAAGCCCTAAACCCTAAACTCTACTCGTTGCAGACTTTAAAAGAAAGTCTCAGCACCGTGGAGCTCATGTCCCGAAGACCGGGCCAGGTCTCCGAGCTTTTCGTGGCTTTCTGCCAAAACTCGCACATGGCCAGGAACAAACTACCAGGTATAATATACGATGAGAATGCTATAAGAAACGATAAGATATCAATGCACAAATCTTATACTAAAAGATACCATAATATACTAAAGGATATTATTAGATACCTGTAAGATACCCAACAAGCTCTTTCATCCACTCGAAATCCCGGGGCTCTCCGCAGCTCGTCGGTATTGACTTGCATCCATCCTTGGCTGAGTGGAGCATGCATGGCCAGGCGCCTTCTGCAAAAACCCTCAACCCTAAACCCTAAACCCTGAACCCTAAACCCTAAACCTGTGGAAGCTTCAGGGCGTCAGACTTGGAGGGATTTTTATTTTAAAGCGCCTTTTTTCCGCCGCAAAATAAAAACAGATTCAGACTCGGAGGGTTTGGGATTTAGGGCTTTGGGGATGGGGATTTAGGGCTTTTGGCTGAGGGCTGAGGGTTTGGTGTTTAGGGCGTGGGGTTTAGGGTTTTTTTTTTTTAACACCTTTTTCCGTCTGTCAGAGCATCTTTCAGTCGGAATCCGCGGGTTTAGGGTTTAGGGTTTAGGGTTTGGCGTTTAGGGTTTAGCGTTTAGGGTTTAGTGTTTAGGGCTTTGGGCTTAGGGTTCAGGGAGGTCTCAGTAGTGGCCGGTCACCTTCCCCACCTTTTTCAAGAGGAGCGAAAGAGAGGGGCGGTTGACCGGATACATGCCTAGAAGGCCTATAGAAGCACTGCAATATAGTCTAATACACAATGCTATACTACAACTTGTTGAATATACTCTGAGATGCTATAAGATACTGCAAGGCACCATAAGATACGATAACACTAGAACATACCAAAAGATACTGCAAGATTCGACAAGATTCCATAAGATACTATAAGAGGCACTATACTGCTCCATTTACATGTCACAAAAATCTCCTGAAACATGCTATAGCATACAAGGAGACCCTAAACCCTAAACCCTAAACCCTAAACCCTAAACCCTAAACCCAAGCAAAGGCCCCGGCCAGGACATGGTGGAGGCCGTCCGCGACCAGGGAGGACCTAGGAGGCTCCGGACTCGGGGTCATTGTAGGCATCGCATCTCTTATCCGCTGTCTCATGGGTATCTTAGAGTTATCTTATGGTATCTTATAGTATGTTTCTTATGGTATCTTATAGTATGTTTCTTGTGGTATCTTGTAGTATGTTTCTTATGGTATCTTATAGTATGTTTTGATGGACTATAGTATAGTACGGTATCTTACCTAGTAGTCAAGACTGCATTGTGGCACAGAAGGGTTTTCCGGCTCGAAGAAGTCCGCCAGTCTGTCTGCCTGACGGTCTCTCTATCTATCTACCTACCCATCCATCAGTCCTTCCGTCCGTCCGTCCGTCCATCCATGCGTGTGTATACATGTACATACACATGCATACAGAAGGGTCGATCCGGAGGCCTGCGTTTGCGCACGAGGCTTTCTGCACTTAGGTGCTCTTCGTGTGCTTGCGCATGCACGTGTATGTTTCTTGCTTCTGATTATCCTTACGTTTATGCTTCCACGCCGGCTAGCCGGTCTTTCGCTAAGTTCATGTATGTTCACAGCTGGGCAGACAAGCCTATTTAGAGGTGTTCGCTGGCTGGCACTGGGTTGCTTACGAGCCTGAGTTGATGAGCTTATCATGTTTCAGCCTGCAGTGCACAGTATCATGTTATAGCATCTTATAGTATATTTGTTGTATAACATCGTGTATGATGATTTATTAGACTGGCGAAATGGGGCAGGATCTTGGCTGTTGGGCCTGGGAGTCTCGGATGTTGGGCAGGGTGTTGCTGTCGAAAACTAGCTTCCGCCATACCATCACCCCGCTAACGTCACCACCAACCACCAAGTCTACTTGCTCTGTGCTTGCTTGTAATACCGGTGGCTGCTGGAGTCAATCTTGAACTAGCTGCCCTAAACACTAAACCCCAACCCCTCAACCCCAAACCCCAAACCTAAACCCTCAACCCCAAACCCTAAACCCTAAACCCCAAACCCTCAACCCCAAACCCTAAGCCCTAAGCCCCTAAGATTCACTTCAGGGCTAGAAGCCAAGGCCCCAAAAAAGCACATAGGCCCAATAAGGCAGAGATATCCGTATAAGATGCTTAGGCTTATGTCCTTTTTGGGCCCTAAACCCTAAACCCCCTAAAGCCACAAACCCTAGACCCTAAGCCCCCTAAAGCCCTACAGCTCCCTGAAGAAGAGGGTCCCCGGACCACCGCCCTCCTCGATGGCCACCCGAGGCCTCCGGGTTCGGAGCTTCGACGTGAACGGAAAATCTCCGAGCCCACAGGCATCAGAGTATACTATAGTAGAAACACCGTATAGTATAGCATATCCTGGCATGCTATAACATATTGTGGTATATTGCCGTACATTATAACAGGTTATAACATATTATGATATGTTATAGCTATTTGCTGTACTATGGTTTTTCCACCTTTGTAATATATATTATCCTGAAATCCCAGCGCATCCCAGCGCCTGGGGGAAGGGAAGATCTCCGGCTCCGGCGAGAGGAGGTCGGGCCGGCTGGGAGCCTGAGAAGCGCACAGGGCAGGGCCTGGGGAGGGCTTCGGGTCTAGGGCTTGAAGGTTTAGGGTTTAAGGCTTGAAGGTTTAGGGTTTAAGGGTTTTTGGCTAAGGGTTGAGGGTTTTGATTTTGGTTTAGGAATTAAGGTTTCGGCAGCTGCAACTCGCAAACGGGCGGTGAGGGGCACGTCTTGTAGCATGTCCCTCAGGCACCCTCGTAGCACTTCTTCTGGCCCCTTTTAGAGTACCCCTCCTTCTCCAAACCCTACACCTTAAACCCTAAACCCTAAACTCTAAACCCTAAACCCGAAACCCTAAACCCTAAACCCTAGACCCTAGGAATGACTTTCCATTTGGCCTCGAGGGAAAACGCAGAGGGGTTCCAAGGCCTCGGCTTGGGCAGTCCGCCCCCGGAAGCTCCGGACCTCTCCGGACCAGGGTTTAGGGTTCAGGGGTTTAGGGTGTAGTGGTTTAGGATTTGGGGTTTAGGGTTTAGGGGTTGAGGAGTTTAGGGTTGAGGGTTGAGGGGTTTTAGGGTTTAGGGGTTTAGGGTTGAGGGTTGAGGGGCTTAGGGTTTTCTTTTCAGGGTTTAGGATTCAGGGTTTAGGAGGGTTGAGGGTTCATGCGAGGAGGGGAGGGGCTGAGGTTAGGGATGCACCTCAGAAACCGTGCCTCTTCTTCATAGACAACCTAACACAATCTGATACAACATGACAGAACATGGTGTGGCAAAAATAGAACATCACTTAGCGTCATACCTCTCAAGTGCTGTAAGGGACCCTCAAGGAGCCCGAAACGAAAAAGGAGCCCTTAAAGAAAACCTTCAAGTTTTAAGGGAACCCTTAACGGAGCCCTTTAAGGAACCCTTAACGGAGCCCTTAAAGGAGCCCATGAGGAGCCGTCAAAAGACCCTCCTTGCCTCTGCCGGGCCCGGTCTGAGCTCCGCCGAAAGATCGCCCGAGGCCTCGGGCAGCAAGGGGCTGCTTTAGGGCGTTTTGCTATGGCCTTTAGGGCCCCTAGGGCCTTTGGGGCCTCGGGCCCTTAGGGCCTCTAGGGCCTTTAGGTCCTTTAGGGTTTCCGGGGTTTAGGGTGTAAGCATCCATGCCAGAGCAATCGGTGGCACAATGGGACGTGGTCGGTGACGCGCAGAGAGTGATGGGTTTTTTTCCAGGGTTTAGAGATTTGGGTTTCGCAGGGCTCGATGCCGCCGTGACAACGGCTGTAAAGGGCCTCAGGCTTCTTGGAGCTTTCAAAGACAAGTCTTGCAAAAGGCTCCGGGGTAAGCTGGGGCCTTCAGCGCCTTCGCATCATCAGAGGCGACTTGTAAAGCTAGGAAGCGCGCAGATTCTGGGGCAGGGTATGACCGGTCCGACATGCCAACACTACCCATGAGAGATGAAACCATACTAGGAATAGTTGCCACACCTAGCATCCCGCGGATGGCATCATCACCAGCACCGTCATCTTAGACTCATCGATGGACCCAAAGCCTGAAGCAGCCCCAAGGCTCCCACCTGGCTGGACTGGATGCTGCCTGGCCCGGGCGGGAGCGCTTCTGCGCCCCGGAAAGAAGGCAGCGCCATGTGTCGTCGCAACACTCTGACGACGCCATAAATGCCGGAGACCTACATACCCCTATACCCTAAACCCTGAACCCTAAACCCTAAACCTCATCTTCACCTCCAGTGGCCTTCGGGGTCCGCAACAAACGCGCACAAAAAGCAGCCGACAGGTCGACCACAGCAGCAAAAGAAGCCACTGGCAGTCGGGGCTCCAACGACTTCTGCAACGTCACGAGATGAGTACGACCAGCATCACACGAGCGTGACTTCTAAACAAGTACTCTTGGCTTAAACTTTTAGCCTAGATGTTATAGTTGATATAGAAACCCCAAAAGTTAAAGTCTAAAGAGCCAACCAGAAGAACGCCAAGAAATGGTCATAGTGTCAGTAATAGTAACATGCTTCTTATAGTCATATGAAAATAGTATTCGTAGCTACTCCAGCGATGCTGGAAGCGATCGCAGCCTCGTTGCGGAAGTCGGGGCTCCAGGTCATCCAGGCTGGCCTAGCCAGGATTGTGGACTTCCAAGGCTCTGAAAGCTAGTCGTACCTGTGGATTGAGACGTCGAGCCGTGTCTGAAGGACTCATCAAGACTCGACGAGAAACATCATGGCATAGCTCAACAGCACCACAAAGACTGCATGACGTCCAAACACCACGAAGGAGTGACAACAATCATGGAAACGATACGGCAGTAGGCAATGTGACATGAGCATAACGGTGGAGCAAGTGATACGTGGAGCAGCAGCTATGGCCTCGCTGATGTTGGCAGCACTGAGGACAAGGGCGCTTATTATGAATAGCAACAGCGACAGCAAGAGTAAATCGCAAGAACCTCAAATACCCTTGACTGATTCGTCGAAGATGACGGAAGAAAGTCATGATTAGCGACTAATTGCAAAACACCATATGCTATGTAGGCTTTCTATATATATATATATATATGCTATGTATGCTACATGATACTGCTGTATGTCTACATAGACTACACATACATATGTCTGTATGCATGTGTATGCGTGCAGACATGTACGCACACATGTATGTACAGGTGTGTTTCATACATTTTAGTGTATATAATATATACATGCGTATATATATATATACATACACATATGTATGTATTTACTTGTCTACCTAGTTAACTATCTATCTATTTAGTTACTTGTTTATGCTTGTTTCTGTAATCTCTATGTGTCTATTTATATACATATATAGAAATATATGTCCTTGTGGGACGAATACATGAGTTTGAAGAAGAGACTTGGCACTATCATCAGTAACAACAGCAGGAGCCGCAAAGGCATCCCAATAACAAAGCAAACCAGATGAACCCGTCACAGTGCTGCTCGTAATGACAGCCAGCACCGATACCAATGGCAACAAACACGATACTGGCATCATGATAGAGGTGGTTTCCACTAGCTGCTAGTGGTGCTACAACAACCATAACCATGCCAACAACAATGAGAGGTTGCTGGATGCCCGACAACACAGAAAAAGACAGCGAACAGTATCGAACGGTAGATAAACGTGGAAGTCAGGGATAACAACAGTGCAGATATCATACTGTGTTTCTATGATCAAGACAGAATCAAGGCAGCAGAAAGACTTTGACAGCTAACCACAATAATGCAAACATCTACAACAATCACATGACAGGTATAGCTAGAGCAAGCATTCGCCCTTTCAGCATCATTGCTGCCGCTATCATCAAAAACGCTTACATCGAATGCATCACCAAATAAGATAGGAGCAACAGAAAGTCCAAACAGAAAGCCCAAACAGAAAGCCTGACAACAAAAGCGACGAACCCAAAAAAGGGTGGAATCAAGATCGCAAGAGATGTCACTATCACAACTTGAAACACAGACAATTGGACATATCAACACCGAAATATTTGGTAATCGCCGCAATCACCAGAAGCAGCACCAGCCTCAGCAGCCATGCAGTACTCAGCGCAAGCCCCATTATCAGCATAAGGACCACCTTCAACACCCAAAACATATCTGAACATCGCGATTATCATGACCACCTGTCATCCCTATCCCTGTCATCATCTTTAAGAACAGAAGCCTGGAGGAATCAGCACTGAGCAGCATCTTCAGCATCGTCATTATCGTCATCATCTAATCGAAATCATCATTCCCACCATGCTTGCAGCCTTCGTGTTCCATGTTATCATCGGCTTCTCCCTCTATGTCGTCGTTATCATCATGGTACACCCAGACTTTGTGTTGCTCGAGATCCCTGAACACAACGAATGGCCTGTCTTGCACGCGCAGATGGAAACTGCCGGCGCATGCCCTGCCTCGCTGGGGGTTTTATTAGGGTTGAGGGTTTAGGGCTTATATAGGGGTTGAATTGGGGTTTAGGGTTTACGTAGGAGCTTAAGTAGGGTTTAGGGTTGAGGCTTTTTCTACTTTGGCGAACGCACTGTGACAGCATCTGGATTAGAGTCCGAATTCTGCGAGATAGCTACCTCATGTCCCAAGGCTAGATCCCGCAAGACATCATCTTGTCCGTCGTTACCCTAAACCCTAGACCCGAAGCCTCGCACCGTTGTCAGATTCCCCCAAGCTCCCCTAAACCCTAAACCCTAAACCCTAAACCCTAAACCCTAGACCCGTTGTCAGATTCCCCCAAGCTCTCTGGGGCCCCCTGCTGTGACCGGCAGCGGCCCTGTCCAGCCGAATTCCTCGCTGTGGGCTGTGGTCTCAGATTTGATGTATCTTGGGGTCTGCCGCAAAGTATCTTGTGGGTTTAGGGTTTAGGGTTTAGGGTTTAGGGTTTAGGGTTTAGGGTTTAGGGGGGGTCTTGTGGAAAAGATTGAAAAACAGGAAGAATAGCACGGTCATCATCATGTGCATCACATCCAGCATCAGCATGATCATCCGCAGCATCGGCATTCCGGTACCGGCAGTCACACAAGATAATACCCAACTACCGGCATCGTCAATCTGATGAAACAAAGTCGACTCTGCCCTCGGAGACAAGCTGGGCGCCGCGCGGGTGCCGCTGGCAGATGTCATCCTCCTCCCGAGGCGCGTGCAAATACATGTACCACTGACATCATCACCACCATCACCAGCATGATACATACGGGCGACTCCCTGGTATTGCTACTTCATTTGCTGCTCTTGCGACTGACGAAGCACTCGCGATCGCTGATGCACCAAAGATCGTCTTGGAGCCTCCGCGCCAAAGCTCCGCTTCCCGTGAGAGGACTCCCGCCAGGTGCGCCTGCAGAGACAGAGGCACGGAGAGGTCTCCTGAAAAGCCTCCGAGAAAGTTGGCTTGGAGCAACGACCCTCCATGCAGCAGAAGCACGTAGAAGCCAAAACCACGAACCCAAAGCCACGAGCCATAAACCCGAAGACCGTGAAACTGCCAAGAGCCGAGACGATTGCAGGATTTGGGTGGAGCTCCCTTGTCACCTCCCTGCCGCCCCGTCGTGCAAGGATCCTTGGAGACGGGCTCATCCTACCAGCACCAATCCCTTAAACATGCTTCAGAGTTGCAGATATGGAACCATTCACTTCCTGATGGCATGGTGATGCTCACCTCATTTTATGCTAAGGGGCGGTTTCTATAAGGCTCACCAGATCATGCCTGCGAGCGGAGAACTCCTTCTGATGTGCGTCTAACTCTGCCGTGGCTCGGTAGCTGTTCGGCCGCTGAGCCTCTTCTGCGTCACCTCGCACCAAGCTCAGCCAGAGAGGTGTGCTTATGCCTGGAAGCATCACCACACTCCGAAAAGCCTCGGCGAAAAATCTTGGGCAAGCCGGTGCGAGCAGAACAATCTTCAAAGCCACGGGTTGAAATCAGCTCACTCAGCTCCATACAAAAGTGCTTTAGAGAGGTATAGAGAGGTGTCGTCCCAACATGAAGGGTTTAGAGCTGTTAGAGCTCAGCTTATCGTCACCAACTTCGGTCGCCGCCTTGCCACAGCGGGGAGGCCTGCCCGCGAGAGCTTGGGGACTGAGGAGCCGAACTTTTAAGGGATGCAACGACCGACACTGCAGGACACTGCCATAAACCGGGCCCCATATTCAAGATGCAGGGGGCATATCGAAGCGGTGTCTCGGACGGCTATCTGGCCCCTTTTTCCTGGGCTTGGGCCGCTTGGCTTCCCCCCGTCCCAGTCCCCGTCCCAACCTCCTGGATGCGGAAGTGGCCCTCGGAGGCACCACGGATGACCCGGATGGAGGACCTGCTTCCATGGCAGGTGGCACCAAAAACGCGGGCAAACGCAGGCCCTTGAAAGACACTTCCGCTCCGGGGCCTTGTCGCCTCGATGGCGGAGGATTGCGAGGAGGGGCTCTCGGGCTCGCTGCGGCTGGCGCGGCTGGCGCGGCTGGCGCGGCTTCGGGTCGCTAAGCCCAAACCCGCGTAGCCCTGGAGGTCCCAGAGCGTGGCCACCTGCTTCGAAGACGCCTTGTCTCGAGAATCGCTTGGCTGGCCTGCGCAGCCCTCCCAGAAAAGGGGGCCCTCCTCTTGAGCCTCCGCCCCGGAAACATGCGAGTTCTGAAACAAGAGCTCACCCACCACGGTGCTGGAATCAGAGAGGCCTGGAACTCGCTTCCGCGCCCGCGGCGTGTACCTGTCGGTCTCGGTCGCAGACCGAATAGAGATGCTGTCGTCCTCAAAGCGGGTGGCAGGAGAGACGGGAGATCGGGGTGTACGACGACCCTCGCCAGAGGGTGACGTCGGGCGACCCGCAGAGACACAGCCCGGCAGATTGAGGCCCGGATCCACGGAGCCCGGCCGCGTGCGCCGCCGCTCTGGGCATGCAGGGTTGCCGAAGACCACGGCGCTGATCAGCGAGCTGTCGTGGTGGTCCCGGTGGGCCTGGCCCCCCCTCTGGCCCCAGTCCTGTGCCTCCTGGGGTGTCATGGCACAGATCGGGTACAAAGCGGCTCGCTCCCCGATCGCTTGCTCCCACTCGGCCACCAAGGGGCTCGAAGGCCCACGGCCCTGTGGCTTTGTGGTCGTCCGCGGCGTGCGGCTCGGGACGCCCAGGTACGCCAAACAGGTCGGCAACCTGGGCTCCGAGCTGGCCTTGGGAACTTTCGCTTGGATACCGCTCAAGCCGTCCGTAAACGATGATCTCAGGGACGCCGAGGAAGCAGACACCGCAGACAAACTCGCAGTTGGCGGCTCCGGCGGAGGAGGCCGTCGCTCCATCGGCCGCTGCTCCCTCACAGCCTCTCGCGGAGCATGGGAGGGCTCATGGAGGCTGGGGCGGCGCGAGCTCCGTGCCACGGCCTGGCAGGAAAGGCTTCAAAGCAAGAGATCTTCAGAATTCAGAGAGAGAGAGAGAGAGAGAGGCAGAGAGAGAGAGAGAGCGAGCCCGAGCCTGCTGTGCGCTCGAGCTCCTTTGTGGCACTCCTGGCCGCGGCCTTTCCTGGCTCTGGAGTGTTTGAGGGCGAGGGCCGGAGGCCACCGGTGACCTGCTCGAGACGAGGAGTACAAAGCGCTCACTTTCCTCTCCGCATGGTTTGCCCTCCATGCACGCAGGCTCCATTCCCTGCACGCCTTTGCCGCGACTGAGCAGAAGCCGGGGACGCCAGTGGAGGCGTTTGGACAGCCTTCTTGGCTGCTCCCGCACTCCTGCCATTGGCGGTGCCCCTTTGTTGAAAAGATCTGCTCCGTCTTCTGGGCAAGCCGGAAAGAGATGCAAACGAAGCCCACCCCGTTTACCGAGAGATGGACTGCAGCCCAACCATAACGACCACCACCCCCATGACCATGACCACGACCACTGCAAAAGTACGACCCCACTACGATTAAAAAAGGCGACGACGACGACGACGACCACCACGACGACTGGGCCCATGTGCCACGGTCGCCGGACACAGCCGAGATCTTGAAAATATTCCACAATCCTTGCTGTGCGATTCCTTTGCTCCAGATGAGCTCAGTGCTCCTTGGCGGCCCACGCGGCGCAGTCTTTGGCGCCACAGTCCGCCTGAAGCAAGGCACGGTCGAATAGGTCCCGCACTGATCTGTCATCGACAAGCAGGCAGACACTCAAATCCCCTTCGTAGGCATCGGGATTTCAACACGCCTGTCAAAGTCCCAAATCATCTGAAACATCGGAATGGCGGAGCATGGGAGTCCTAAATCAGTCTAAGCTTCGCGCTCAGGCGACTGCTTCTGCTTTGGAGCAGCTTTGCCTCGGGCAGCGTGGCGTGTCTCAAGGATGCCAGTGCTGGGACTCTTGTTGCTCTTCTGTCCCTCTTTCGGATGAAATAAACAACAACTGCATTCACCGTACATCTCGTCTAGTGATGCTTGCTTCAGTGACTCACACTCGTCGTGGCCCGTCGCAGGAGGAGTGGCAGCCGCAGCTGCCGCCCCAGCAGAAGGTACACAGATTCTAGTGCTGCGACAGACCATGTCATTAAGGCTCATGAGGACGTAGCAACATCGCGGTGCAGGATCAAGAAAAGAACACAAACTCCTAGAGACTATGGCGGCGGATGTCGCAAGGACGTCATTTGGCTGTACCAAACCTTTCAACTCAAACCCTTCTTGGCCGCTGAGACGAGGCGAGCTGCCCGCAGGCCGACCCGGCCGGTTTTTCAGCGCTGAGCCGCCTGACAGGGTCGGCTAGGGGGCCTTGCTAGATATAGATACGGATATAGATCTAGGCCGGGTGTGCGCCATGAACCCTTGACGTAGACTTGCACTTTCGGACTTTGTGCATATGGACGCACATGCGAACTTATTAAAACCACGGCTAGCCAACACAGATTTAGGGCTGCCGGATCAAAATAATTGAAAAAGATCAAAAATACAAACTTTAGGATCACAAAAATAAAAAGGAATCAATAAATGAATAGAAAGCGAACCCGGGCTGTCACGGCTGTAAAACTGTTGCTGCGCGCCACAATCCTTTGTTTTTCGGAGGTGCGGCCAAGGACTTTGTTCAGGTCTGCAGCCTGGTTTTCCCTCAAGCTACTGGGGAATTCGTGGGGCTTGGTCTTCTCTAAAAAGGAAGCTCACGATGCAGGGCCAGGGTCGAATGTGGCAGCGATGGCTACGGCAGGCAGACTGTGAAGACGAGGACAAATTCTGAGAAGGTCCACATGGGTTCTGTGTTTGCTGCGAAGATGATACCTGAAGCGTTCTTGCACAGCTTGAAAAAAACGCGGGCGTTGGGGGCGACGCAGCCCCCCATTTGCAAACAGATTGCCTGTATGATGACTATTGTAAAGCTTGAAGACAAGTATGTGCTTGATGCAAGTCTTGTTCATGGGGCGATGTTCTGGAAAGCAAGCCTGCACGGCTGAAAAAGAAAGCGCGGCGGTTGGGGGGCGGCGCCCCCCCCATTTGCAAACACAACGTCTGTATGATTCCGAAATTAGGGTCCATATGGGTTCTGTCCTTGCTGGCAGGACGATACTTGTAGCGATCTTGTGCAGCTGAAGAGAATCTGCGGGGGCTAGGGTGGACACAGCCACCCACTTGCAGACAGAATGCCTTGAAAAGTTCGATGACAATTACGTGTTTGACGCAAGTCTTGTTGATGACGGCTTAAAATAAGAAAGCAGGGGGGGGTTTGGTTATGTTACTACTTGTTCACAACAAGCGCACCTGCCTCTTGTGGATACGGTTTTCCTTCTGCCTTCCTGTCTGTACTTCTTTCTTTTGCTGCGTCGTGCATTTGTTATTGCTTGTGTTTTTTTTCTGTCTGTCTTTCTGTCTTTATTTATGGTTTTGTTCCGTTCTTTCTTTATTTATGTATTTATTTCTTTCGCTCTTTGCTTCTCTCTTCCTCTCTTTATTAACTTTCTTTCCGTTATTTCGTTCTTTCTCTCCTTCTCTCTTTCTTTATTTGTTTATGGCTTTCTTTCGTTGTTCTTTCTTTCTGTCGTTCTTTCTTTCCTTCTTTCGGTCTGTTTGTCTCCGCTCCCTTCCATCGCTTTGCTTTGCTTTCGATACGTTTTTTGCATTTTTGTTTTTGTTGATACATTTGTGTTTTTTGTTGATGCCTCTCCCATGAGAGGGCCAGGGGACCAGAGGACCAGGGGACCCAGGAGACCACAGGACCAGGGAACCAGGAAGATCATGAGCCTCTACTCTAGCCTTTGATTGAGCTTTTATGTTTTTTGATCCTTTTTTATTCTGTATTGATCTCTTTTTATTTGTTTTTGATCCTTTGTATTTTTGTTGATCCCTATCCCCAGATTTAGGGGGTGGAGACTTTCAGATCCGACTTCGGCTATCACGTCGAGGGCCTTGCATGTGGTCCGAACATTCATGCTTTGAACGGCACTTGGGCTTTGAGGGTTAGGGCTTTGGGGTCGAGGCTCCTTTGAAGGGCAGAGAAACGAAAGCGCTCTCGCGCGTGGCCGGACTGGTGCATCTTTCCTCCGACTCCGATTGGGCCCCTGCGCGAAGGACCGGAGGATTTCAGTGCTCTTGGGATACAACCCAAGCTGCGATGCCACCTCTCGTGTGTTATTCATGATTTCAAGAACCAAGCCAGGCAGCTCCGCCACTTTGCCCAGAGATGGGCTTTTGGCTCGCAGTTGCGAAGCTTCGAAAGGGCTCTGATACCGGCCATCCCAGCTGTCCAAGACATGGTTAGTTCCGTATGGATGGGGTCCTGGAGCAACGTGTTGAACATCTGCTGACCCCTTGCGTCGCTTGCCTGACTTCCACACGACATGAGTAGCAAGCAACAGTGTGCTGAATCTGAATTCCATAGTTGCGGGTTGAGCTTGCGATATGAGAGTGATTCCGTGATGCTTGAGCGTGCGGGCTTCGTGTCGGCTTGGGCCTTGGGCTGGAATCCAGGTTCTAGTAGATGCACTTTGGCTTCAGGGGATTCCTCTCGGGCATGCCGGTGGAAGGTTCAGCGAACTGCCTGGCACATCGTGGGCCCAGATCCTCAAGAGTCCAAACAAATGCAGGTTCGAAGGCCTGTCGCTGGCGTAGGGGTCGGCTTCATCTGGCATCGCAGGAAGGAGATTATGATGAGGCTTTCGTCACTTTTACAAGCCCTTCTTGCAGAAATCTCGAGGCCTAGGGGCTGCACCTGTTGCAAAAGCTTGGGGAAGACAGCGCGAAGGCTTGACTGCCAGCAGAGGCTTCGGAAGCTGAACTCTCCACCCAAGAATCCCCCTAAACATTTTAGGGGTTTGGGTTTAGGGTTTAGGGGTTTAGGGGTTTAGGGTTTAGGGCCTAGGGCTTAGGGTGGGCCTCAGACCAGAAGACTGGATTCCGATCCCGGAAACCCTTCGAAAAACGGTGCGTCCCGTCCTTTGCATTCACAGGCCGCACCGGCACGTGCGGCACGCCTTTCCCGGTGCCTCCTTCGAAAAATCTCGGGCTTGGGGGATCCTACGAGATGCCCTCTTTGCCTACGGCAGACTAACTGGGTAGTTCTCTAAATTAGGGTCCCTTTTTGGGTCCCAAATATAGTACGGCACCCTTATAAAAGGACCCTAGACAGGGACCCTAATTTAGAGAACTACCCAAATGCTGATGCCAAAGCTACGTTCTGCCCGACGGTAAGACACCGAGAGACGCCTGCGGTTCTTCTCGAGCTCGGATGGGAGGTTCATGCAGAAGCCTAAAACGGTAGCATCCCTGGTTTAAAGGATCCCTAGATAAGGGACACCAGTTCATCCAAAAGGGTCTTCGTACTGATTCATACCGTCTTCTCAACTCCAGCCTGATCTCGCATTGGCCACCGGCGCCATGCAAACGGCTGCAACGCACGGCTGCTCTCTGTGAAACCAACTGAGACCCTGAAACTCAGCAAAAACCCAGCGCTGGCCTTTGGAAGGAATACTGCAGTTCTGCTACTAGCGAAGGGCTTCGAACCCGCGACATCCTTCCGTGCTTGCCTATGCCAAGGGCCATGCAGTCCTGTAGAGTATCGCTCTGATTCTGTATGTCACTGTGCACTGCTACACATTCGCCGCCAAACCAAACAGCTAACTACCTCCTAGAGAAGCGGTGACAACTCCTGCCCAACCGGAGATCGAGGTCTCTTCAACCTTCTGTGCCATCACTGCTGCTTCAGCTGCTGTTGCTACTCCCAGCCGACTTCTGCATTACCTACTGCCCCAACAGCTCTGAAGATGGCGACATGTACAACTCGCACTGTGAAACTTCCTACTAGCACTGTTGCAACTTGTGCCGGACAACCCGGAACATGACTCCTGCAAGTACGGCTAGAGCTTTCAACACTCATCTTCTCGTCGCGGATGTCGTCATCATCGTCATCATCCACTGCTGCTTATAATAGATATGTCACCGGCACCAAGACTGACCAAGCTTGGTGCTTATTCTTACTACGCCGTCCCGGGTGCTTCTCATCTTGCTGCCCATGCAAAGACTGCTTGCTTCGTGCAAAGACACTGATAGCTTCCACATATTCCAATGATAGCTTCGCTGAAACCCTTATGCATCTTATAGGGCAAACCATATCCAATCCTGACCGTGGCGACATGGCAAGCAACAACCACATCAATCCCTAATACAGGCAGCATGAAGACAGACAGGGGCAAGGATGGCCATGGAAGCGGCAAACTAGAAACGGAAACAGCAGCGCGCAGCTGTCACCAGAACCAGAAACACGTCAAAAACTGAAATCAGTAAACACAACAATTAAATTATCATTCCTATGACTGCAATGACAATGATCCTGAAGATGCTGATGGTCATCACATGTCGTCACCATCAGATACCATCAGACCCGAAAGGCGTGGGATCTATCTTATCTGGCGCACAACCTGGAATGCACAAAAGCGCTGACGCCGAAGCCTCACCGCCAAGACTTCGATGGCTAAACATCGTTTCCACCCACCCAGACTAGCCCGGAGCAAACTTTCTTCGCGCCGAAGCTCAGGGCTGTGTCTAACCGCTTTGCTTTGGTGCAAAGGGAAATGCCCAATGCGACAAACAATTCAAACAAAGCTCCAGGCTGCCAGTGTCAAGCAGTCAAGCACAACCAGACATGCAGCCGGGTCTTCGGAGGGGCAAGTTTAATCGATCAGAACTTGTCCAGGCTTGGGAAAAACCTCACGGTAACAAGCTTCAAGTAAAGCCGCGAGCATCATATCTACACACCTGGAAAAACCTCCTCTTACTCGAAGAGGTTGCCCTTCCCCTTCACGAGAGACGGCTCCACGCGTTTCAGGGAAGGGTCTGCGGAGACCATGGCCTCCACAAGAGCCTCCACTGCACAGATGGAGTCTTACATGTCTCCCACACTTGATGCGATCATCGCGGCTTTCTACTTTCTCACCCCCGAATCCTGCAAAGCTGCATCTGCACCTGTTTGCTGCTATGGTCACTGTTACCAAGGCACCCCGTAGGACTAATTTCTCCTGCTGTTCCAATCCTGGTCTAGGTCCTGCTACTGCTGCTGCTCCTGCTCCAGCTCCAGCTCCAGCTCCAGCTCCAGCTGCTGCTGCTACTGCTACTGCTACTGCTATTGCCGCTGCTGCTGCTCCTACTACTACTCCTGCTGCTGCTGCTGCTGCCATCGCCACTCAAGTGCTACGGAAGCGATGTTGCCAACATGAAAGCTTTCCAGGCCGATGAATGTCTTCACACCCAAATCCTTCTCCCAGCTATTTCAATTCGTGCTCGCGTTCTTGTGCCGCTCAAGGAGGCAACTGTCACACTCTTGCATGATAACCCCTGAAACCCTAAAGCCCTTTTTTTTGAACCCAGACTCTGCCAATCAGCTGGGAAGCAGCACTTCCAGATTATTGCACCCTAAAGCCCTAAACCCATAACCCTAAAACCCGAAACCCTCCGTAATCCTAAAACCCTAAAAGCAAACATCACATTTTGGAACTAGTCCTTTGAGTCTTGTCTGGCCTGCACTGTCTTCAGGAACGGCACGTCCACAACCTGACGGTGACGAGCGTGCACACGGCGTGGGGCTTGGGCCATGATCAGGGTTGCGGTGACGTCCCTAAGAGCGACAACTCCAAAACCCCAACCTAGAACGCAAAGCCTAAGACTTCGGAAGCCTTGGGTGTGAGGAAACCCCTAAACCCTAAACCCTAAAGCCCTCACTCAGTGCCTTGAGCAGCTCTGCGTCGTAGGAGTAGCCGAGGCCCCGGGAGCCTTCGCTTCGAGCAGTCAGGGCCGAGGGTTGAGGACGCTAGGGGTTCAGGGATTCAGAGCTCTTTAGGGGTTTTAGGGTTTAGGGTTTAGGGTTTAGGGTTTAGGGTTTCGGGTTTAGGGGTTAAGGATTTAAGGTTTAGGGGTTTAGGGTTTAGGGTTTTTCATGGTTTTAGGGGTTTACGGCTTCAAGCGTTCAGGGTGCTAGCGAATTATTATGCGGGAGTGGTACGGTTTTCTACGGAATGTGTCATGGTCTAGTAGTGCATACACCCTCAAGGCCTAGCAACTGGAAATCTCCCCCTAAACTGCTAAGCCTCGAAGCCTACAAACCGCAAAAAAGCTTAAACGCCCCAACAAAGCCGTAAGAAGCCCCCCAAAAAAACGGTAGAAGCCCCAAAAGCCCGAGAAGTTCTCGCCGGAACGCCGGGTGGACCAGCGCGCCCAAGCAGCTGTAGGCCGACAGGATGGCCCCTGGAGTCCAGGCCGACGGGCACCTAAAGAACACAACACAAGGCATTTCTGGGTTTAGGGTTTAGGGTTTAGGGTTTTTTTGTTTGAGCCCCTTTTTCCGGGTTTAGGGTTTAGGGTTTAGGATTCAAGGCTTTCCGTTTGGAGGCTTTTGGAATTCATCGTGGATCTCGGAGGTGAAGCTTTGTCATCTAGGGTCCAGGACGTAGGCTCAGGGGGCTTCGGGTTTAGTCACGAGCAGGCTGCAGTCGTCACGGCTACGTGTAGTAAACTTATAGCAAAAGGCACAGCTATACGCAAGGGTGAAAACCCAGCAGCCTGTAACTTCGGGGTCTTGAGGCTGGGAGTTGGGTGACTTAAGGCAGCTTCAAGCTGGAGATCCTACATTTCGAGCTTTCTGCCGCACGCTGCGGCACCATCATCTTGGGCAGCGGAATGTGCTTCATGGACAGGGTGTGCATGAAGAGCGACTGCAAAGATGTGAACTCCGCGCGCGACACCACCTCTCCGCTCGTCATGTTCTTCACCTCGCCGAGGTTAAAATTCCGGAAGCTTGTGTGCAGGGAGTCTGGGAGCAACAAAACATGCTGTAACTTACGATACAAAACTATAAGATACGATACTGTACTATACTACAACATATACTACTGATAATATAATATAATATAATATAATATAATATAATATAATATAATATAATATAATATAATATAATATAATATAATATAATCTAATCTAATCTAATCTAATCTAATCTAATATAATATAATATAATCTAATATAAGATATGTAATATATGTAATATAATATATGTAATATATGTAATATATACTACTATACTACAATATATTATACTAGGTTACGTCTTCAGGCCTAGCCTTCCCTGAACTTTTGGAAGAGGGCCGCTGGGCCTGGTGCACACAGGTCGAAGCGGCCATGCACTCGTAAGTAGGGGTGTGCAAGTACCCTGGGATCAAGATGGCATCCAGCTTCTCCTCGTCGAAGAGCCTTGCTTTCGAGGTTTGGGGCTGCAGGAACGTGAGTTCTGGCTCAGGGTTACAGCCAAAACGGTCCGTCCGGGTCCGGGCCCTTCGCCGTACATGTGCCAGTCTTCCGAGCATAGGACACTGGGGAGCGACTGGGAGAAACCGCAACAAGCACCAGCCCTCAACCGCAGATGCGAGTTTCACCGAAGAACGGATGTTGATATAGACTGAAAGTCCCAGATGTGCCTGTGGGCATGCTTCTGTGGTGCTCCCCCCAGCAATGCCTGGATGTATGATAAGAACTACTTCTTCACTGTCGGGCCCTCGTTTGGAGCATGCCTGCTTCCTAGCTTGCCGCAGTCCCACACCGAAGCGATCTGTGATCAACTTCCTATGCACAACAGGAAGCTTGGTATGCTCGCCCCCGCTTTCAAGACGAGCTGATGTTGATTTCTTGGAGATCCCTGCAAAAGAGATCATGCACCAAAGAAGAGGCCAACAAAACAAAAAAGGAAAAGGAGAGCCTTAGGGTCAACCGACCCTTAAGCAGCAAGCCGAAATCACCAGGGGCCTGTTCCAGGCATCAGCCCCCGCTGCCCTGAGCTCCTGTCTCGAGGCGCTTTGGTTTAGGTCTGAGGGGATGGGCTCAGGGTTTAGGGTTTTCAACTCTTTGGGCTTCATGTCCCGAAGTTGTGGAAGCAGACCAGCACCGGAGCTCATTATCAAAATGCTGGACATCTCAAGCGAAAAGGCTGCTACGTCCTACAGTAGCTGTGGCGATGGGAGCAGAGAGGAGGAGGCGAGACGGTTTAGGGTTTACGGTACTTGCATTGTGTCGCCCACTCCTGAAGGATGAAGTTGAGCTTCGCTTCACTCAGGACGCTTGAGAGCGTCATGAAGCCTGAGATGCCAGAGCTCAAGGATCAAGATTGCGGCACATGTCTTATTTGAGTATGTATGTATTTGACACGACTTGCATTCCAACCTCGCCAATGCCAGCAAGAATTTACTCGATCTTGTCCAGGGGCCTCTTGGAGAATGGCCCGCACCCGCACTCTGCGCGTCGGCAATGACTTGTTCGATAGTGACATTTGCACCCAGGTAGTCATACATCCACTGTGCCACCTGTCGGGAGGTGACACGACAAACAAAACCAAAAACATGTTCGGCCAAAAAAGCTGTAACACAGTAACACATGACTGCTTGTGTGATCAAGACAGACCCAAGCCTGACCCATGTACGTGGCGAAGACGTGACCTTGGGCACTGACCACCTGAGCCGAGGCTCGACGGTCCCGGCAGTGACTGACGACGACGAAGACGATCTCTGACAGATGCACGGTACATGCTGACGATCTTTCAACTAGTCACTGTTACGAGCAGATCTCAGATCGGCCCAGAGCCAATAATCGAGTCGCCTGCACGGGAAGGAGCATCTGCTGTCGCAGACATCCCTAAACACCCCCTGCCTACACTGATTAATAGCTGTGCAAGGCTAGTGTTTGAGTTGTGAGAACGCTGGGAGGAGTCCACGCCTTTGATGTGTTTTGATTGTTGCAAGGCAGTCTCGACGGCATGCGCTGTGTTCCCAGAACATCCACGCTTTCTAGCCATAACCTCCACCGAACTGGGGGGCCCTGGTGGCTGCGATTGACAGGGATGCGGGGAAAAAAATCATCCGCCAGGCCGCTTCATTTCCCATCTTCATCTGGAAGAATGCTTTCGCGAGTACATTCTGGCCTGATCGGGTACCCTAAACCAAACATCAACCCTAAATCCTTCGACCATAAGCCCCCTAAGGTTAGGATTTCGGGGTCAGAAGCTTCCAGGACTCTACGGTACATGCATTTAGGGGTTAAGGGTTTAGGGTCTCGGGTTTGGGGTTTGGGGTATAGGGTTTAGGGTTTAGGGCTTAGGACCGATAAGGTGTTGCTTCGGCCAGGCAGCCTGATTCAGATGGCCACTCCTTGGCGACCAGTGTGGCGCCGGCCTTTTTCAGAGCCTCCTTGGCTGCCTCGTACTTTGCCATGATGGGCTTGGAAGGCATGTAGGCCATGGGGGCCTTTCGCTCAGGGGTGGCGAAGAGGGGTCGATAAGAGTCTTGCCGGGAATGGGAGGGAATTGCTGAACCCAAGCGGCACCTCGATGTACCCATACGGGTTGTCACCCCCTGCCGGGATGTAAGCCTCCACGAACGGGTAGAGAGGCACACCGACACGGAGTTCACTGATCTTTTTGGCCTTGACCGTTGCAGGATCGTAGCCACTTACAGCTCCATCGATGAGGAGGATGTCGTCGACGCTCCGGGCATTGAGGCCCAGCTGGTCCAGGATCAAGGCCATACCTGGATTCCCAGCATTGGGAAAGTGCCCACGGGTTGGGTCGTAGCCAAAGTTGCCATTTGAGAAAGCAGGCGCACGGGTAGAGCCACCGGTGTCCTCCGTAACCGCCACGGGTGCCAGGTATGATCCAACTGCCGATCCTGAGCCGCCACTGGACCCACCGCTGGTGAGTTCGTGACTATGGGGATTCAAGGTGCAACCGTTCGCGTAGTTGCAAGTCACAAGCGAGGCCGCAAACTCTGGGACGTTCGTCTTCCCCATGACGATGCCATTTTTCTCAAGCACGATCTTGATGAAGTCCGCATTGTCCTGCATTCTGCAAGCATACACAACAGACATGATCTTAATCTTGGCCCTAGCTAGGTCTGGCAAGGCAGCCTTGGCCCGGAGGTCGTGCAAAATCCCAACGCCAGCGGAAGAGATGAAGTCGTCTGTGGCCATGGTTCCTTTCATGGGGATGGGCAGACCGTAGAGCGGAGCGATGGACTCGAGGCCCTCCGCCTTTGCCTTCTCATCCATCCCTTTGGCTGCGGCTACCACACGCTTGGGCCAGTCGGGATCGTTGTCCCAGTTCCTGATTCGGTGCCGACAAAACTATAGGAGGCCTCACAAACACAAGCGCCTTCCGGAACCTCCTCAACTTTGACCGAGATGCATGAACTGATTCATGTCCTTGTAATAGAGGGCCCGCTTGATCAAGGCTGATGTGTACGCTTCGCAAGTCACCTGCCCCGCCCGGCGGGCGGAAATATACTCCACTGCCGACCATCGTGCGTACTGCTTTTCCTGGGCACTCATCTGAGGTATTGGTGGCATCGGAGGCAGGTTTGTCTTGAACCACTCGGCCGTCTCCCTGTGACTGAGGCCGAAGGGCGGAAAGCTCGGGTGTCGACGGGTTCCCGGGGCGCATGTCTCGGTTCCGGTCTCCGCCAAGCACAGAGAGAGCTGCAGGAAGACAAGGCCCAGGCCAGAACCCAGCAAACGCGTCATGATGTGAGACTTCTGACAAGACTAAAACTGGGGTACTAAAAAGCAGACACGCAGCAAAGGTATGGACTGAGACGTGCTTCCCAGACAGACTATAACATACTATAACAACATATTATAACAACCTTGCGCAGCTGTTTGCCTGAGCATTGTGGCCACTTCCACACATGCTGAAAGAGTGAACCGAACAGCAAAGAGGGCGAGTATCCACAAGCGGATTCAAAGGGGGCAGAGATCCAGCAAACAACTGCACACATTTGGATTTTACGAGCAAGGGCAGCAAGCGAAAACGAAAACGAAGGCAAACCTTATTATCGCGCGTTTTATCGGGAACATACAAAGAACCGGTTTGCTTTGCAAGAAAGATCCGCGAAATCAAAACCATGAGATGAATCTAAGCGGTCACAACTCCCGACAGCAGCCCAACCCCAGCGCTCAATCTCGTTAGGAGAGTGCGACAGCCGAGAGGCAGGGGAAAACTCTAAGCCTGCACGAGACATGGAGACTGTCAGAACAGCGAGCCTAAAAAATCCCGCAGAAAAATGAATCCCTTGCACGGCATCCTCGGAGACCTCACCTCCCAACTGAGCTCGGCTTGCCCCTATATGTGGTATGTATCTCGTGGTTTGATGCAAAGTCGGCTCTCGTATGTTCGACAGGAGACCCTTCTGATGAAGCCTTGGCTTGCGGTGCGCTTTCGGCCCACACACACTGGCTCAACTAAGCGCAGAGGCCGATCTCCCGGTTTTGCAAGGACACGCAAATGGGAGTTTCCGAAAACAAGGGGTGCCTTATTTTGGGGTCCTTATAATAAGGATCCTACTATTGAGTCGCAGGAGAGCTTGAGGGGGCGTGGGAGGCCTGATCGAAGCTATTTCCGCATCTTTTCCACTCACCATGACCTTTGAGTTGTCTGGGCCGAAAAGGCAGAATAAAACACTGCCGCGATTTGGGGCCGAAGCTAGGTGAAAAAAGCTGCATAAGGCAAAGCCCAGGCTACGACTACCTTCCAGGTATGCTGAACGGGCTCGCCACGAGTAAAGCTGACCTGTCCTGGGCTTCGCTGCAAGCGAGAATTGCAATAACCTGCCCCTTTGCTGCACGCACTGCTTCCGAGAAGTGTGAAGACTAAAGATGCACCGCAGTCACAAGAGATATGCAGGCCTCTGAATTTCACAAGAGTGCTACAAATGTGAGACTGCTCGGAGCTTAAAGCTACTCACGCCGCGACCTTCTCGGACACGAGCGCGTGCTCGGCCTCTTCGACGATCCTCCTCATGGTGTTCACCGTCTCGACCGGGAACCTGAGGTGCTGTTACAGTAAGAAGCTATTACCATTCGCAGGCAAGGCTAACAGCATCGGTCCTCCTACGAGTGTCAGACCTAATCTCCTGAAAGCTCAAGTGGCTTTCCCATGGCGCTCTCGCTGCTGAGCATCACTGCGTCGGCGCCATCCAAGACGGCGTTGGCCACGTCGCAGGCCTCTGCGCGGGTCGGGAACGGCTTGTCCTCCATGGAGGCCAGCATCTCCGTGGCACACACGGCATACTTGCCAGCTGCCTGAGCAAGCAAACGCAAGCATCGACTCATCGCCTGTCATCGTGCCAGACCACCCTAAAAATGCAAACAATCACCCCAATCATGCTGTCATCGAGCCTTGGTCTTCTTGAGCATCATCTTCTGGGCCATCCAGACCTTCTCCATGGGGATCTCCATGCCGAGATCGCCGCGGGCTACCATGATGCCGTCGGACTCCGCAAGGATCCTGGGTCACAGATGTCAGAGCCCAAAGACCGGAAATATTCACTGAATCGCTCTGCCGGCGACCCCAAGCTCGGGCGCCGACTCCTCGAAGTTCCTCGGAGGCTCAAAGAAAGCGGTGCGGTGTGTGAAAAGGGTGAAAAATGCGTGGTCTGAGTCACAGGCTTCAAGCCCTCGACGTTCTCGATCTTGGAGATGACCTGCAATAAAGTCATTCTCTCTTCAAGATTTACTGAGCTTCCTGGGGGCTTGAAGGAGGCTGTTGAATTGCATGCGCGATTCAAAGCTGACAAGAATAACAATGAATGCTAGTGGTAATTAAATGACAGAGGCAGCAGTCCTGTTGATGATTCCTGCCTTGATGTCTTTGCCTCCGAAGTGCTTGCGGCAGTCCTTCACATCATCAGCACTCCTTGCCGCGAGTAGCAGTCGCCGCTACGTCACGACGTACGAAACTGTCGGCGATCTGAAGGGGTTTGTGCCATGTATCTGAACGAAGCTCAGGGCGATGTAGTCCGCATTGTTGGGGACCGCCCACTCTTCGATGTCCTGCAGATGGGACCCTTGCAGATGTTGCAAAAGCCACAAAAAGTGCGGGCCTTGATCTCGCGCTCTCCCACAACGGGGATGTCTACTTTCACGCCTGCCGCGCCAGAGAGGTTTCGCCAAGCACCGCAAGCGGGGTCTTGACTGCCTGGAACATTCACGTTCTTCTTCTCACCCAGCTTGCAGTTGTTGACCACCTCGGCATGCGCAGCAATTGTTGGAACATTTTAAACCCTTGCATCCGACATGATCCTCAGCCCCTGAGGCCTTGCAGAGGACCTCGTCGTCCTTGGCCTCCGTGACCTCCAGAATGACGGTGCCGTCCTGGCAGGAAAAGCAGGCAGCAGATCGATACAGAGCGACGTCGCCCTCGCATCATGTCCTGGATGAGGATGCGCTGGCCTGGCTTCACACTCTTGGGCAGCTGCTCGTAGGTGATTGCGACCATGTTCTCGTCGCCCTCGCACGTGGGCATTGCTGGGGTGCATCTGAGC
>CAJNDV010008424.1:0-10206 GCA_905221635.1 Symbiodinium sp. CCMP2456
CCCTAAAGGTGTCGGGCTCATATATGTATATATACATACATATCTATATGTATGTATATATATATATACACACACACACACACATATATATATATATATATATATATATGCATGATATATGTGTACAGTTGATTTTTCTTGTTTTGACTTGTTCCTGAGAACGGACGCATTATAGATAAAATGAAAGTTTATGCCGTCCTCTCCCAGGTTGCAGTGGAGTGGGGGTCCGAGGCAAGGGTTTTTGGGGTTTCCTTTTAGGGTTTAGGGTTTAGGGTTTAGGGTTTAGGGTTTAGGCATTAGGGTTTAGGGTTTAGGGTTCCGCAGCATCGGTTTCCAGGGTTCCATTCTAAGGCTTCCTGTGAGGATTCTGGCCTCCACTAGAACATTAGTGCTTTAGGGTTCCTTGTTATACTTCTACGACTTGGGGGTACAACTGAAGGGTGGAGGATGCTACCAGAGACTGCCCCTCTAGGGTTCTAGTGTAGGATAGGAGTACTTATACGGCACTATCGTCGACAGTATCGCACTTGGGGTGTTATGGGAGTGGGGTTCTGGGCCCCATAAGAGGTGAGAGCATCGAGGGCTTAGGTTCCTTTAAAAGGAAACTTCGAAGGGTTCTATACGGGTTCTACAAGGATTCCAGCAGTCCAGAGGAGGTGAAAGCGAAAAGGGTGCAGGGTCGCTTTTGAGGGTTCTGGGCTCCGGAAGCAAGAAAAGCACGTTGGGGTTTCTTCTTATAACTTAATTAGTACGTGGGATCTGGGTTCCATGAGTGGTGAGCGAATTTAAGGGTTACCGGCCCCTTTCAGAGTTTCATAAGGGGTCCTAGAAGGATTCTGAGTTGCATATTACTTGGATTTGGAGTTCAGGGTTCAGCGCTCGGGGAGTTACGTTTTTAAGGTCTACTTTACGATGTATACCCCTTCATTATGGAAGGTGGACACCCTAAACTCGATGAAACTGCCTAGTAGAGGAACCCTAAACCCTAAACCCTAAACCCTAAACCCTAAACCCTAAACCCTAAACCCTAAATCCTAAACTTAAGATTACGATCCGTGGCAGGAACCCCGTGCAAACCTTCCTGTGCAAACCCTGATCAAAAGCTCGATGGAGTCGACCAAAAGTCAGTTCCTCAACGACCCTAAGGGTTTAGGGTTTAGGGTTTAGGGTTTAGGGTTTAGGGCCCTAAACCCTAAAGTTGCTATCCCAGGAATTCCCTGGGCATCGAATTCTGGAACTTGGCAGCGGCACAGGCGTTGCCGGCTTGGCAGCGGCCGCTTGTGGTGCTCATGTTGTGCCTGTGGGCCTGAATGGATGAGGGTAGTTTTCAATATTAGGGTCCCGTTTAGGGTCCTTTTTATAAGGGTGCCGTACTATACTTGGGACCTGAAAAGGGACCCTAATTTAGAGAACTACCCATGAAGTATTATTTTCAAAGTTAAAGGGGAACCCGCAAATCCTGGTGGCGCATGGAAATTACTAGAAATTACGAGTACAGTGTTTTGAGTTTGGATGGCAAGAGTTGACTTCTGCTTGTTGGCTTGAAAAGAGGCTACGCGACTCGCATCTCGCACTTAGCAGTGTTTCAGTGCGCTGCCAAATTTGTTCAGGCTCACTACTGTCAGAAATTCTCAGTCTTGCTTCCTCAAGATCACCTTCCTACAGATGGTATGTTTCTTAGGTATATGGGCGCCAGTGACTTTTTTGGTGCCAAGGTGCTGAGCGACTTGCCAGCAGCCACGGCATTGTTGGAGAGGAACGTGGAATTAAATCGGCATGTCTTCCAGTCAAGGGGCTCAGCCAGCGTGAAAACGCTGGACTACCGGGAAGCTTTGACTGATCCCTACTGGCATGACTTCGACCTGGTCCTAGGTACCGACCTCGTTTGGCTGAAGGATCAATGCCTACCTGTAGCACAGTGGTGCAAAGCCTGTGGTGCACCAATCTTCCTGGTGAGTGTTCCACGCTGGGCTTGGCTGAAAGATGGACTGCTGGCGTCCTTCAGAGCTGTTGGTATGATTCCTCATGCGCTGAGCAACGGTCTCCTGCCTGGGCTGATCGCGCTGCTCTTCTTGCCCGCTGGCCGTTCTCCTGGCGAGTCCGTGCCATGGATTGCAGCTCATTGGGTCGAGCTTGCCGCCGAACATCAGGGAGTTCCGAGGTGACCGAAAAAAAACTCGCACGACGTGCACCTGTGCGTTTAAGCTTTCGGAGCATCGGAAAGCCTGGTCTTCATGGCAGGCACCGACGAAGTGCCGTACTTCTCAAACCCACATGTCATAAGACCTTTCAGTCGTGTAGTAAAAGATTCCGACCTATCTCGATGCCTCAGGCTGGGCTGAGCTTCAATCATCCTAGGGACCCCTCCATAATTGAAGATCGACCTCTTGATCAAAGGGTATCAGGCTTGTTGGTAAAACCTTGAAGCCCAAGCCCGTGCGAAACTGCTTGTATAACATCCTTCCGCGCCTCAAAGATTTCGTATGTATATGAAATACATATACATATACATACATACAAACACATACACCATATATGTACATACATACATACGTACACACATACATACATACATACATGCATACATGCATACATGCAGACATGTACATATAATCCGTATACCACCACATAACACCGCATATATAAAGCCTACATTACCCTTTCAACCCTCACACAACCTCACGAAACTACTGCTGCCAAGGCTTGGCCTCGCTTGAGAAGCCGTTTTTCAGTTTTTGCAGCATGAGATCATGCCCTGTAGCTCGGAGGCTGCAGCTAGCTGGCCACAGTGTGTGCGGTTATAGGGTTTGGACTTCAGGCTTTCGACGGGCATTGCAGTAGTTCAGATGAGGGAAATCAGTTCAGGGTTTAGGGCTTAGGGTAAGAGAGGGCGAGGGTTGCATCGGCGCTGGCCGGCACCTCAGTCCGTGCTGCAGAAGGGTTCGGGCTAGGGCCAGGGTTTAGAGATTGAGGTTTAGGCGGTTTAGGGTTGGGTGCGATGCAATATCAAAACAGGCTAGATGAAATGTCGGTGGTCAGGCAAATCAGTAGCTCAGTAGCTCCCACTAGCCTACTCAACCCCAAGCCCAAACCCATTACCCTTGATTTTCGCCAGCTGGCTCCAAGCCTTTTGCAATTCAGGCGCCAACGGGGCCCTGGTTGCTAGCATCCTGCACAAGCCCCTCGGACCCCATATCCCGGGCCCGATATGCACCGCAAACCACGATGGAAGTTGCATCCGGAATGCGTCATCGCAGAAGGACAAGATGGCGCAAGAAGCGAGGGTAAGGAAGTGCGATTGAACTCGTAATAGCACTCGTCGCAACCACAAGGCAAGCAACCGTCCCTAGCATTGCGGATGCCGATATGGAATGCTGCTATTGAAAACGGATTCAAGAGAGCCTTGTTTGCCTAGTTGAAGGGACGACGGGGACGATGGCCGAGCATGCAGGATTCACGCACCGATTAATTCTGTTTTCCCATTCCTAGTGCCGCTACTGCGGGCCGAGACTCGACAAATCAGTTGCCGCACAACCGCAAGAACAGCACTTTGCACGTCTCACGCCCACAGCTCAGTGGCAAACTGTCTAGTCCGACGAGGAACGCTGAAGTTTTGACTGTGTGCTTGCCGCCGTCGAGATCAGGTTCTTCTCGGTGTGTTAATGAAGCATATTCAGGACACCCACCACTGGATTCAGGAAGGCAGCAAACACATGTCAAAAACCTCCCGACAACCTGTCGGAAGTCTTAATGAGTAGCCTGGCATAGAAGTTCATAGATGCCACCTCTGCGTGCCCGGAAGAGCTGGGCTTTTCCGCAAGCTCCACAAGCCTCTCCTCGAGTTGCTAGACTACCATAGGTGCCTTAACACTTAAGATATGGTTTTGGGGTAGATTATACTATAACTATAACAAGGAACCCCAAAAATAGCATTGGTAGTCATTTAGGCCGCTACATTACACCCTTTGCCTGACCTAAACCCTAAACCCTAAACCCCTGAACCCCTGAACCCCTGAACCCCTGAACCCCTGAACCCCTGAACCCCTAAACCCTAAACCCCTAAACCCTAAACCCTTGCTTCAGATCTTAGTCACGGCGCACGGCGGGGGGCGCTTGCGGCCGGGCTCCCGGCAGAGGGGAGAGCTTTCATCCATTGGCGCCGTCAAAGATGTGCGGCCAATGACAAGTCCAAGGCATGAGGCCTGAAGCATGAAAGTGCTTGGAGGTTCATGGGTAGTTATAAGTGGGGTTGTAAGGGGTTCCTTTAAGGGTTCCTTGAAAGGGTTCTATGGGGTTTAGGGTTTAGGGTTTGGAAGTTCATGGGTGGTTATAAATGGGGTTAAAAGTAGGGTAACTATAGCTATAATTTATATTAGGGGACTTATAACCATACTAAAAAACTAGCCATGAACCCCCAAGTGTAGGGGTTTCGGCTAGGTCTCGTGTTTCTTCTGGTTCTGTTGGTTGGGGGCCAGTTTGGGGGAGCCTGTTGAGGTCTCGTGTGGGAGGCTCTGCATTTCTTGCGCCCAGGCTCCTACGTTGCATTGCGGGGCTAGCTAAAACATACTTAGACTTTTATGCCTCAACCGTGAGTTGCAAGGTTCCTGAATTGCAACCGTAAAAGCCTGAATAGCAAGCCTCTGGTTCCAAATCCCCCGATCCCTATCAACCCGAGGTTTCCTAGTCAGGCTCCTACATAGACAGCAGATTTGCAGATGACCAGGCGAGTCGTAGGGATGTGCCTCATACTGGTCGTAACGCAGCAAGACCCTCTGGCGCGTCATCTTATTCATTGCCCTTGCTCTGCTGCCTGCCCGACTGACTACGTGGATGAATCATGCGAGGTGTTTTTACAACCTGCATTCCGTACTTGGGTAGTTGTAGAGGGATCCCTCTACTGAGCGCTAGAGAGGGCTTCGACACTTCTTTTGTAATACAGAGTTTCGGGCTTTAGGGTTTAGGGTAGGTCGTGTCAGGTGGGGAAAGAGTCTCGATCGTGTCGCGAGTAGTAAAATGCAGAGACGTCTGGCAATTTAAGACCGGCTCCGCAGACGTCGACATCCTTGAGCCTGCTTGAACCCTAATTAACGTTTGGGGTTTCAGACCCCTTTTTGAATGCCCTTATGGAAACCTATGAAACCCTAAGAACCCGCAGGGTCAAGTTCACAGCTCTTAGCAGCCCCAGAACCCCTAGTTACGAAAGCGCACAGCGTAGATGAGAAGGGAATCATGAATATGACTTTCAAGCAGATGCTTGATTAAAGGGTAGAGATCGTTTCAGATCAGTTCTTCGTCGAAAAGGACCCAAACACTCACGCACACACCATGAAGAACCCTCTAACACTCAAAGGTTTAGGGTTTAGGGTTTAGGGTTTAGGGTTTAGGGTTTAGGGCTTGGAGACCGAAACCCCAAACCTCAAGCCCCGCAAACCCGGCACTCAGGGTTGCGGGTTTAGTACTTGGGGCTTCACTCATCCCCAAGCCCCCCCAAAACTAAACCCTAAACCCTAAACCCTAAACCCTAAACCTCCTGAGCCCCAAGCCTCAAAGTCTGGAGACTTGGAGCATCTTGGAGCCATGGCTGGCGCGGAGGAAGGGATGGATCTGGAAAGCGAGGAGCTGCTGTCCGGCGGAGGCTCCGGAGGGTTTGTCGTTCTTCAGCAACGGCACTAATCCTAGGGTTTAGGGTTTAGGGTTTAGGGTTTAGGGTTTTCATAAGTTTGAACGGGCTGCAATGTTTTGTGCCAACAAGGGAGGGGGAGTTTTCTGCAGAGAGAACTTCGAGTTGTGTTTCTTTGTGGGTTGCGGCGGCTCGGGATGTGCGGGCCGGGCTAGAGCAACCGAAAAACCCGAACATCCCGGCTTCATTCTGCCTTGATGAGGGTTTCATGAAGGCTTAGTAAGGGCTGCTTCGGGGGGTTGCAGGATGCCAATGCTGTGCTAGATCGGTTGGCTTTAAACCCGACTTCTAACTTACTTCCTCGGTCTCTCGGATTTAGGCGATCGATGCATTGGGACATCAGCTTTGCAGGTTAGTTCATCGGAGCATATTTGTTATTCTGAAGATGTGTATTTTGCGCTAGGGGCTATTTCAAATTTATGTGCTTTGGGGCTCATTATGTACGTGATCAGCAGCCTTAGTTTCACTGTAGTCGAAATGACTTAAGGAGACCATCTCTGAACCTCAGCCGTCCCGGCTTGGTATATCTTTTATTTCCCCAATTGAGTCTTTATAATAGGTGACACTCGTGCACCCCTACTTTAGCCTCCTCGGCGTAATTAGTCTTCGAAGTCCATCAACTAGATACAGTGAGCGTGTGGACTTTGGTGTGAACGTGCGGAACTTTCCCTGATTATAGGGTCTACGGCTTAGGGCTCTGTGATTGGTTTGCGACCGCATGTTTCTGATTGACATGTTTCACATTGCAGACTCGAACCATATGCCTCGCCTGGATTGTCCGAGTGTGAGCGCCGAAACCCTGAACCCGACACCCCAACCCAAGATCACAGAAGGACTCGAATTTGCCAGGCCCGACCCCGAAGCCACGCTCAGCCCTCCGACGTGGAATCGCCGGCACGGCTGCAGCGCTACGCGGTATTGTTTCATTCCATTCGTTCATCATCCATCCGTCCACCCATGCATGCATAAACACATGCTTCTTGTTGGGGGCAGGCAGAGTTTTGAGTTTAGGGCTTAAAGTCTAGACTTTCCAGAGAGCCAGCGACCCTCAATTCAGGAATATCGCTTGAATCCTATTACTCTCTGTCTCTCTCTCGGCATGTGCGGCCTCCTCTGCTAGTGAGCGTGCCTCACTAGCCGTAGGTCGTACTTGCTATGTGCCGGGTTGAAGGTTCAACGTAGAGCGTCAGCATTTAGCCATATCGTTCCTGAGGCTTTTATCAGCATGAAAAACCCAAAATCCCACCCTCTCTGTCCCTCTTCTTAGACTCTCTCTCTGTCTTTCTCTGTCTCTTTCCACCAACCTCGGTGCGAAAGGCTGACGCTGCTGGCCGTGGCCTCCTGGCACTTTTCTCCCCGGGTCGAAAAGCGAAGCAGCGGACTGGGAGGTGGCACCCAGGGACTGTCTGAGCCCTGAATAGCCCTCCTTTTTATGAATTCCTTGTGTGACTGATGTGTGTCCTCTAGAAGTACTTGGGAGCAAAAAGTGAGGGTGCTTTGTGTAGGGGCAGTGGATTGCATCTCCCCCCAGAGCCTTGCCTGCTTGGAGGTTCATGGGTAGCTTTTTAGTATGGTTATTATAAGTCCCCTAATATGGGTTATAATTATAGTTGCCCTACTTATAACCCCATTTATAACTGCCCATGAACCTCCAAGTGCCTTGTGCGAGTGCGAGAGTCGAAACCCTTAACCCCCGACAGCTCGCAGTAAACGTTCAGGGTTTTGGGTGCTTGGGAGCTCAGTCGGGTGTTCGTTTGATTTTGAAACTACACTCCTATAATACGGTGTCTTACGAAGTCATCTTGCCTCGTGCGTAGCCAAAAGTAGAGCGATTCCGCAAATGTTCGCGGGTTTTCAAAGTGCGAGCTGCCAATCAAGCGCGAGCTTGCGACAAATTGAATTGAAGCTGAACCCTAAACCCTAAACCCTAAACCCTAAACCCTAAACCCTGCTATCGCCTTTTGAGGTGCCTTCAGTGTGGCTCGTTGCTATTCTAGGGCGTTCTATATCGGGAGTCCGGAGTGCAGGGTTTACAGAGTGGGGTAGGGAGCTGAAGGGGTTTTTTAGGGTTTAGGGTTTAGGGTTTAGGGTTTAGGGTTTAGGGTTTAGATTAGTAGGAAAGGTGCCTTACACTTTCGGGCTATGCACAGGAGTGTTTATTCGTGCAAGTGCTTATCGCTGTTCTCTTCAGCCTAATTAGTCGATGGAGCAATTGGGTTGATAAGGTGCAGCTTGAACTGTCTTTGGATCTGCGTACTGAGGAATAGATGATTGCCGTGATGCATGCTGCATAGGGTGTTGTAAGTTTTGTGCTGTTAGTCGTGGAGCTGTCGGGGAAAACGATCCTTGATACCTCGGTTGTTCCTTCAAAGGGATCCTGAAGTTTGCTCGGGCATGACTTCAAAATCAGGACTTCACTCCTGCATCGCTTAAGAACTTCGGGGGCGGGAAGTTTAGCTTTCTGTTCGGGGTGGACCCCCGGAACCCAACACCCCCTCTCGAAGGCCTCCTCGAAGAGTTCCAGCTTCTGGATGCTTGGCAGATGCTCTCAGGCGAGGCGGCGGGTGAAAGAAGAGCGATGAGGGTTAGGAGTCAGGAGCCGCCCACAGCGAGAAGAGTGTTGTTATTGATGCATTCTGCAACACACGCAGACGGAGACAGCGGCATAGATACGTGCTGAATATGTTAAAGTGGTTGTTGCCAGAGAGTCATGCAACTCAGAACTGTCGCCCACGGAGCTTGAATTCTGTCAGGCGGCAACCCCTTCAAGTACATCTGTCCGATGACGGTGTTCCAACGTATGGCAGCAGTCGCACTCGTAGGGAAGGCTCAGCGCTGAGATTCTTGCTTGAGGCTCATGGACACATGTCGGGATGAAAGTCAGGTAGCCCTAGTTGCACGCACCTATGGCCATCACTGCGCAGGCCACACTATGTATTGAGTCATAACTACCCAAGTGCCTGGCAGAAGAAGCTGCCGATGGGGCACTGACAACACACACCATGTAATCAGTCCATTTCCGTCTTGCAGTGAGCCATTTGAGCTGGCAGGGGTATGCACATGTATACATTTGTTTTGTATTCAGTCATGTTGAGTTCTGTTTTCATTTATATATATATATATGTATATATATATATATACATACATATGTGGTATACAACTACACTGTAAAGACTTGTGTGCTTAGCAGGTACTTTTCTTTAACAGTTCTGACTGTAGGGTCATCGTATAGGCATAGTTACTTTCAAACAGCTTTATCATGGGTAGTATGCGTCGTTGCAACAGGGACAAATGCGCTAAGCCCCAAAATTATCTAAACCCTACCTGAACCCCTGAAAGGCCGCAGAGGGTGACTGCTGTACAACCTACGACTCGGTTCCCATGCGTCTCGGCGTGTGACAGTAGAGAACTCTCGCGTTATTAAAAAGGATTTAGGCACGGGTCACTGTTAGCGCTCCTGTAAGGGCTCCTTCAAGAATTTTCTCAAAAGGGCTCCTGTAAAACTGTATTTTATGTTAGTTGGGTTTTGTGCTCGGTCTTCGAGGTGCAGGGTGTGCGGTGTGGATCTTGAGGAGCTAAGATAGAAGCCTGAATAAATTCTTATGGCTCGTCATACTAAGTGCACCATAACACGCCCTGTAACCCTGCTTCAATTATTGAGGCCCCTGCTTTAGAGGCGTTTTCAATTTTTCCGTTGAGCGTTTAGGACTGTGGTTTCGGGTGTGGGTGTTTTGAGTGTGAGAAGGGGGTAGTGCGGCTGTGGCAAAGGCAATGGCGGCAGGAAGGTGCGCAGAGGTCAGGGCGTGCATAGGGAGGCAGGAAGATGGGGAATCTTTTCTTATGTGCTCTTACAGTAGCCTAAGAGCACCCCACAGAACCTTGGAGTCAGGAATTCTTTGGTGCTGCCGTCCCAACCCAGACCCTAGACTCGGCTACCAAATCAGGAACCCGAGTGCACGTTCTGCAGACCATATTGCAGAATCCGGAGTGTAAGAAATTCCCCTTAACATATAGATGAATCCGCAATACGATTCATCGTATCTTCCTCAATCAAGGGATATTGGCTATTGGGCTCTGTGGGTACAGCAGCGTTGCGAGGGTCTTCTTGCCCGGTTGGGACACCGCCAAGTTTCAGGCCTCGCATGCTTCTCGCCACAGGGAGAGGAAAAGCTAGCAGTTTCTGGCTTCGTCTAACTACCTTAACCTACCAAAACCTACTTTTTTGTAGGGTCCCTATAAATTCCATATTAGGGTTTATGATAGGAACCTACCAAAAAAATAGGGTTTGGTAGTTTAAGGTACAAGGCAGAGTCGTAAGTACACATAATCCCGAGCCCTGCAACTTCAACCACGCCCACGGGTTCCATGATGGATCCCTGGAGAGACCCTCCGTAGGTTCAGCGAACATCGAAAGCTGTTCAGGCCGGTAGTATTATTAGGGGTACCCCTTAAAGGGTACCCCTTCTGAACCCTATTTTGTGCTCTCTTAAAAGGGACCTTATTGAGAGGGTCTATATCTGCAAGGG
>CAJNDV010008424.1:10306-26452 GCA_905221635.1 Symbiodinium sp. CCMP2456
TATATCTGCAAGGGTCCCCCTAATCCCATCAGGCTTTGGCCCTACCAGTACCCGGAGTGCGGGAAGTCGCACTGCCCTTCCTGCCACTGGTCTTCTCATTGGTGCTGGGACCTCTCCCAAAAACACTACTGCATTGGCGGTCCTTATCAGCAGGGGTCCACGCCTTATCTGTTAATCTCTATCTCCAGCCCTAGCTCTAGCTCTAGCTCTAGCTCCATCCCTATCTATATCTATAGCCGTATCTGTTTATACATGTGTATATATATATATATATAGACGTACATCGATATCTTTAGTTTGTATCAAAAAGTATGTCTATCTCACTATGTCAATCTCAATCTCCACCCAGCTGCCGATCTTATCTATTCCTTTGGGGTCGGACTGTGTCCTAGTTGCAACACTTGCGCGAATACAAGTCAATGCGCAGCTAAATACCATGATCACTTGAACCCCAGCCCCCGAAACCAAGAATCTTTTTATCCTGGAGCCATCCATAGCCTGAGCCACGAAAACCCAATCTTTCTGCACCCCTAACTTTTCAACGGTGCAGCCTTCGACCCTCAGGAATAGAAGCCGTTGATTTATTACCATGCTGAAAAGGTTATGTAAAATGTTATGCAAGCTTATGAAGACTTATAGATCCTGGATCGCTCGGGCCCAAAGCCACCACCCTCAAGCCCAGAAGTATACCCGGAAGAGCACCAGGAAAAAAGCATAGAGCCTTGGATGACGGTTGTAAAGTCGTTTAAGGAACTACAGGAGCTCTACAAGGTTTTGGAAGGGTTTAGACAGTTTAGCCTGTAAAGCAAAATCGTGAAAGACCGGCAATGTTTAAGCATTCGGATTGCCTATTGAATCATGTTGTCCAAGACCCCTACTACGGATTCAGACCCCTCATCTTGCACCCTCCAGCGGCCTATATACGGGCTTTGGAACCGCCTACAGCCTTATTCTCATTATGCATGGCCGCAGCTTAAAGCATGCAAAACACCATACAACACCAGTTGAACACTTGCCAAACTATCCTAGACAAACAGATTAACTGGCAGTATGTTTCTTTAGGATTCCTTATTCTACTTAGAATCGAATATACCCCCAAAGCCCTAGTCGAACTATCGGGGCCCTTACAGTATAGAACGCTTCTACTAGCCTTTACAGAGCCCCTGAAGGAACCCCTAAAGTGACCCCAGCCTTACTTCTACGACCGCTTGTGAAATTCATGCTCTAGCACACCCTAACCCCTATATCCTAAACC
This sequence comes from Symbiodinium sp. CCMP2456, assembly GCA_905221635.1. NCBI lineage: Eukaryota > Dinophyceae > Suessiales > Symbiodiniaceae > Symbiodinium > Symbiodinium sp. CCMP2456. The sequence goes on from CAJNDV010008424.1 coordinate 11,562, forward strand.
CTAAACTTGCCAGGCTTTGTCCGAGTGTGAGTGCCAAAAAAACCCTAACACCTTGTCCGAGTGTGAGAGCCGAAACCCTAAAAACTTCAAGGAACCCTAAACCCTAAACCCTAAACCCTAAACCCTAAACCCTAAACCCTAAACCTCCAAAGGAACCCTTCAAGGAACCCTCTTCTGAAGATCCGGCCCCCTACACCCTGAACCCTTACAGATTTCCTAAAAAAAAAACCGCGGTTTAGGGTTTAGGGTTTAGGGTTTAGGGTTTAAAGGAACCCTTTTCTAATCCTTAAGGCCCCTAGAGGATAGAACCCGAAAAAAGGAGTCCTTCCAGTTCCCTTCACGGAGCCCTCTTAAAGGAACCTCAACAGTTTATAGGGTTTAGGGTCTTTTGCCCTAAACCCTAAACCCTAAACCCTAAAGAGCCTGGGTTCAAAAAAAAGGGTCCCTAAACCCCTAAGCCCCAATCCCTAAACCCTAAACCCCTAAACCCTAAGCCCTAAACCCCTAAACCCCTAAAGGGTATTTCGCCCTTCAAGGAACCTCCAAGGGGTTTTAGTTGTACCGCCACTCTCCCAGGCTGGCGGGCCGATGGTGACTTGTCCCTCGGCCCTGTCAGGGTTTAGGGTTTAGGGTTTAGGGTTTAGGGTTTAGGGTTTAGGGTTTAGGGCTGCTTGGGGCTTGGGGCGTCGGGTTGCTTGGGGCTTCCCGGCTTCGTAGTACTTGCAGTCTGGGAGGTTGTCGGGATTCAAGGTTGAGGTGGGTTCGTAAAGCTGAGATTTTTTGGGTTTTAGGGTCGGGGTGGGGTAGCACTAGGCAATAATACTTCTCCTTATCCTTATCACGCCGTTGCCATCAGCACCATCCACAGGCCGCCCAGACTCCCTCCACGAAGGAGTATTCCTGTAGTATGGTGGGGTTCAACTTACAGTTTGAGGCCGTGTTCCTGACTTGAGGGGTTAATTCGGTGGATTCAGATCTGCAAGCATTCAACCTCTCTTTGAAAGCCTGTGAAAGAACCCTGATCATAAAGGAAGATTGAAGACTGCTTAAGGTTTGCGTATTTGTTTTATTCGGTTCATGTTGGTTCATACGTGTGTACAAATGTATATACATATATACATAAGTAGATACATACAAATATCTATGCATGTATACACATACATATGCGTGTATGCCTACACAACTCTCGAACCATAAATGAAAGAACCTTGACATCCGGATAAGAATATTTGTGGCCCCCCACGTTCGAAGGGCCTCCTCTGACGTGGCCAGCTACGCTGCACTGAGCTTCGCCGCATCCCTGGCGGTGAGCAGCCCGAAGGCGTGCCGGGGAGTAGTTCAGGGCCCTAGAAGGGTCTTGTGGGGGAGGTGACGTTGAAAAGGAAGGAGGCTCATGGTCCAGGGTTGCAAGGGTGTAGAGTAACTCAGCGTGTTAAGTTTGGGGTGTAGGGTTCAGAGTTTAGGGAGTTTATTTAGGCTGAGTTTAGGGTTCGTGGCTTAGACCTCGCAACTCGCAAATTTCAGGCATCGGGGAAACCTGAAGAAAAGCTGATTTTCAACCCCCCAATGAACATGAGCAGGGCGCAGGCCGGAAAGAGTTGCATTTGCCGGTTTGGGAGCCTTGAGTCAAAGGCGTCACAGACGAGGAGCAAGGATTCAGGGGACTCGAATAGCGAATAGGGCACGGTGATAGCAACAGACAGCCCACCACAGTCACCCCTCTCTCGCTTGCTTTGCTCTTTCCGTCTCTCTGTCGCAACAGTTCCAAGCGCAGAAAGCAAACTGCACAAATGGATGCTGACCCATTGGGAGTAAGGCTCGGTCAGGTTCACACATGCAGGACATGAGTGAGGGAAGATTGAGTAACACTCATACAGAGTCTCCGTGTCAGCTTTATTGTCTTAGTGGCTGAGCAGGTAATCTTTAACCTTTTGGGGCTCTTATAATCCTACTATAACTCAAAAGGTTAACCTTTTTTGGGCTAGGGTACTCAGCCCCTAAGTTGTAAAGTGGTATTTTAGGCCACTAAGCCGGAGGAGAGCCTAAGCCTGTTGAGAAGACAGCTCAGCTTGCATCCAGGTGCTCCTACCCGAAGCACCGGAAGAGGCCCGGCGGCTGGATGACGTCACAAGGCGACCGACGCTTCCTTGCCTCCATCCTTTCCCATGCCCTACTTGGAGGTTCATGGGTAGTCATAAGTGGGGTTATAAGTAGGGTAACTATAATTTTACCCCCTTTTAGGGGACTTATAACCCTACTTATAACTGCCCATGAACCTCCAAGTAGAGAGCAACTCCTCTTTGGATTAGGTCAACCTTCGGGTGGCCCGAACAAGGCCGAAAAGCTCCGAACCCGAGCAGTGCCAAAGTTCCCACGCAGGCACGCTGGCATCGCCTCCAAGCAGATGCTGGCACGAGCCAAGCACGGCAGCTCGTCTAAACCCTAAACCCTAAACCCTAAACCCTAAACCCTAAACCCTAACCCCTAAACCCTCGTCTATTTTCGGATTCTAGGGGCCCCGAGACTGGTTTCACAATTCTCCGAGGAATGCGTGAGCGGGTGGTGAACCTTTGCCCACGCATCTCCGACTGGGAGGCAAGACTTGCCATAGGGCCTAGGGTTTGAGGCTAAGGCAGTGTTTTGGATTGAACTAACGGATTTCGGCCTTGGGGTTTAAAAGTTCGGGCTGAAAGCTAGGGGCCTCTAGGCCTCAACTACAGGTGCCTTCAGGCTTGCTGCATGGGAGGCATAGGCATTAGTGTGATTCCAAAAATCCGGCAAAGTTGTGGCGCGATCACGAATCGCATTGCGCCAGGGTTTTTGGCACGCACAGGTTCCATCTGTGATCTGCTTGCACGGACAGGAATACTTCCTCAATGACGATGCAGAGAACGTCCACGCGCGTGTTTACAAATCTGCCAGCGCACAGGCCAGATGCTCGGGCTTGTTCGATGGCGAAGCCTCGGCGTAAGTATCTCTGGCGTGGGGCTTGGAGCTGGCTGCTTGTGCTCCTTCTGTGATTCGCGGCTTCGCTGCCAATTATGAGCCTAAACCCTAAACCCAAAAAGGAACCCTAAACCCTAAAGCCCCCCAAAAAGAACCCTAAACCCCCCAAAAAGGAATCCACAGAGCAACAAGTAGATGAGCCCTTGCCGATGCGAGAGCCGCAGTGCCGAAGCCTGCCTAGCAGTTCCTATCATGAGAATTTGTCCAAAGACTTTCCATGTAGAGGAGCACCTTGCGCCGACTCAAAGTCCACCCAAAAACGATCAGTTTCGGGAAGCTTATAGCGCAGCCGCCCTTGCTGCTTGGCCTTTGTATGCAGCGAACGTGTGTGTCTGAGAACCTGGGAAGTACAGAACCCTCAAGCCCTGCCAACCCTGGCATGCGAGATTGCAAAGGTCGCAGTGGTGTCCTTCCGTGGCACGCAGGCAGCTGGGAGTCACAGCACCTGGCAGTCGTTTTGCCTTCTAGCAACGGTCAGAGCAGATTAGACCTTACCCGCCGCACGAGACAGGTCGCCCCCCTAAAGGGCCCCAGCCTGTTTGCGAGATTGGGAGTCGTACTCCGAGATGATGCCGTGCTGGCAGTAAACGCATCCTGAAACAACTTGACCCATTGTTCTGCTCTCTCAGCAAACTCTTCTCAGTTTTCTAGGGGGAGCATGCATTCGGGCGACGGTTTCGTTTCCAAGTGTTTACGATCAAAGGCATTGGTCGCAACAAGGCTAAGTGGATTTTGTTCTTAGAAGCATGGAAGCTGTAGTGTACTATACGCCTCAGGAAGTACCCATACATGTCTTCATAAGCATCTCATTAGTACCACTCAAAGTCCCGCGACCGCAGTTTACTTGTTACCTGGTACTCTTATGGGCGAGTGTTATGGTTGTTCTCTTGACCATCGCTTGCCATGGCGAAATTGTCGTGTTGACGTTGAGACTGATGCCTGCGTAGGCCAAGTCAGCCCAGAACTGGGAGATTGACTCGGACATCAACATGTCGCTCGGCGCATGGGTGGTTCCCAGAACCAGGGTTTGGAGATTAGGGCGATTAGGTTGTGCTCGGGCTGAAGTTTGTGCGCCGCGCGGCTCGCTTCCGAAAGCTCATCTGCGAAACTTCATGTCAAACCCATTCGAAGGCTTCGCCCACTCCGGCTGTCGAAGTAAAACCCTTTGAGAGCTCCTGTGACTGCTTTTAAAGCTACCCTTATAGAGCCCTTTTGAGTTTTGGCGACCCAAAACCCTAAACCCCAGAACCCATAACCCATAACCCTAACCCTTTAAACACTAAACCATAACACAAATCAGGCTGAACGTCCAGCTGGGGGCTCCGGGGCCTCACGGCCCAGCGGCATCGGCTGCACGACGTCCCGGGGGGGGGGGGGGGGGGGGCATGGGGCATTTTAGGGGCCTCGGAATTATTGAGAGTGTCCCCTCATGGCATGCATTTCTCATTACTAGAATACTCCCAAAAAATCCTATTCTACTTATCAAGGCCCCGATGTTACGTTGACATATGTAGCTGGCGACACAGACTTCAGCTCATGTCCTACATCATCGGAAGACGCGAGCCGTCGTCGTGTCAATTATCTCATGCAGCACGAATGTCTTGCCGGGTTCCATCTTCAGCAAGCATCACTTACAGACCGCAGTGCGTGCCACCTCCGCTGATATGGATATAATGTAACATTATATCGTATTTTCGTATTATAGTACACTGTACTACAACAAAACATCATATGGGGATCTTAGACTCCTTGGCCGAGCCGGCCCAATTCCCAGATCCCCTCTGCACTCTCTCCTCCCTCTCTCACGGAGCATGCCGAACCTCAAGCGCGACTGGCCCTCTAATTGGACCCGTCACTCTCCCACTCCCGCTGCGCATTCCTACGTTGTGATGGGCGATTTGGTCTCCGGTCCGTGCCGTGCCCTCCCCCTGCCTTCAAACAGCACATCCCATGCACTGACGAGCGGAGGGATCTCGAGGTCAAACAGGCAGTGAATCCCATGCAACGAGGCGCCCTCCGAGGTGAACATCCACGAGGCCACCGGCTTTCTGTCAAGACTTTCCTGATCTTTGCCTCTAACTCCATGTATTCCGTTCATCACGGCAGTCATGCCGTGTTAGTGTCCTTAGTCGTAGCAGTGGCGGTAACTAATCTTCGTCATCGTCGTGGCCGAGGCAGGCGGAGAAAGGCGTAGTAGCAGCAGCCTTGATTAGTAGTGAGAAAACCAGTTTCTGTGGAGAACCTGCATGCTTCCACACTTCACAAAGGACTGAAGTAGATATTGTCAAGCTCCCAATGACCACCGTAGTGAAGATGATCCAAGATCATGGCACTCCTGTTCTTGAGCAGCCTTCCAGGGAGCATCACACCACAATAACGAGGTGGAGACAGGTGGAGCATAGGGTGCCCTGCCGTTTTCCATAATCCTTTTTGCGGACGTGTACAAACATACATACATATACACATGTGTTTATGTAGGTAACGTAATGTAACTTAATCAACTGCAATGTAATGTAGTGTGCCGTAGCTATATATGTTGACATATGACACAATACGTATATATATATATATGTATATAATATATATACACATATATCTGTACATACGCGTATATGCAAGCACACATCTAAGATCCTTACATCGAGTTTCGATGTTGCTGCCTTTGAATGACAGGGCTTCTATTTGGAGCTCCAGCGCGTGCTGCCTCATGTGAGGAAGTGGGTGGAAGGCCCTCCACCAGAGTTGGGTTCGTTGAGGTCCCGAAAGCGTGTTCATAATGGAAGACAATTTGAGGTGTGTGTGCTATAGAGAGAGCTCCCATGCATTTACGTTGAACATCTCCATCTTTCTCGCAGCTTTGGTGGCGGCTAATTTGCGCTATCCGACCCTAACTGGCTCCTGGGTTTGGGAACTGTCAGAACGGCATTGAGCATCGGGTGGGTAGTTGTAAAGCACGCGGATTTTTGAAAGCACCTTACTTTGTGGCATTATGGCTGCTCTACGAGAAATCTAACTCAACTACCCATGAACATTCGAGTCGTGTTTTGCGGTATTCATGTGGTGGTCGCTTCTGACGCCTCCGTGAACGCGGGAGTTAAATGAAAGTGAGCCTAAACCCAAAAGCTACCCAAACATCTGCACACAGTCTCTAAGCCCTAGGTCTCAAACCCTGAAAACCCCAACATTGAAGCCGGAATGGTTGCCACTGCAGTTTCTGGGAGTTCTTCTTACAGTAGTCGTATAGTAGGACATACACCCCAAAGCCATGTACTAGTCTTTAAAGCCGTAAATTGAGTGCAGAAAACGTTGGCAGCTACCGTTAGCAGGGACTGCAGAAAACCAACCCAAAACCAACCTGCGGCAGGGACGTTTTAGAATTCTCCCAAAGGCGTCCCTGGCCCAGTAACCCACTTTCCTTAGGGGCATTTGGGAACAATTGTAGAATTTTGGCTGCTGTAACCGGGTGTTGTTCAGCACTCAGTCTTTATTCTCAGCGTACAAATATGCCGCCCAATCGTGCTGGCATCCACCAAGTCCATCGCTTCATAAGGGGCGATATTTTCGGATCCGCCCGGCTGTTGGCCAAAAAGATGGACTACACTGGAAACTAAAATATGTAAACAGACCCCTTCATTGAGCGCTAGACCTTGTACCACCATGGCATCCTTATGGCGAGCTAGAGCCCGTTTGTTTTCAGGGTTCTCATATTCACCTTAGTATGAGTCCATGCGGACCCTACGATAAGGGAGGTTCTGGTGGCTTAAGGTAGTCTTTGATCACTTGGTAGTGCAGGCTCTAAGGGTTTTAGCCGAACCAAGCCCTGGGAAAGCGGACTTCTTGCTGGAGTTGAGGAAGATAGGATTCAGATAGGCCCAGTCCTAAACCCCAGACCCCTGAATCCTGCCCGGTGTTGCCGAGAGTGAGAGTTGAAACCCTAAACCCTAAACCCTAAACTCACCAACTTCACGAAAGCCCCAAACTCCAAGCCCAAGCGGCTTGCAATTATCAAACGAAAAGTGGCTAGCCGAGCCAGTCAAGCGATGAAGGACGCAAAAACACAGCCAACCGCCATAAGAACAAGACAAACGCCGTATCCTGAACACTGAAGTTACAGCAAGCATGATAGTAACTCTGATGCAGGACCTAAAACCCTAAAATCTTAAAGCTCTAAAGCCGTCTTGCAGTTTCACCTCTCCGACCTCCAACCCCATGCCTCGCCTGAAGTGTCATTGTCCGAGTGTGAGCGCCGAAAGCTCCAAAACCCAAACCCTCACAGTTCCCCACTATAGTCACCTTGATAGCACTCTAGTAACCCTGAGAGTAACCCTGCCAGAAGCCCCAGTCTCACTAATCGCGCTCGCGGGTGCGCAGCCGGGTTCTCTCTAGCGAATTTAGCCTAGGGCCTAGGGATCTATAGGAAAGAATGGGCTTTCCTCTTGTTCCATGGCTTAGTGGCTGAGCAGGTAATCTTTAACCTTTTGGGGCTCTTATAATCCTACTATAATTCAAAAGGTTAACCTTTTTTGGGCTAGGGTACTCAGCCCCTAAGATAAAAAGAACCCAAGAACCCAGACAGGCTACATCGAAGGGACGCAGGCCCCTTTCGGATCTGCGCGAGCATGAGCTGCCTGCGTTTTCTGGTATAAGGGTTCTGAAAAACGGCTTAGGGGTTTAGGGCTTTAGGATGTAAGGGTTGAGTATCCCCTATGTATGGTACAGTAACTAATTTCCTGAAAGTACAGTACACACCAAAATCCCGTTCTAATTTTATAGGCCCCTGCATCATAGTCCTTCTTGGCCACGCGAATTCTTGGCCAAGTAAAACCTAAAAGAGCTCATGGTTCATATCCCGTCACAGGCGTGTGGTAACGATATAGAGCTCCACGCTTGGTAGGGGTCATGTCGTTTTGGAGGGTAGTTTGGGTTGGGTTTCAGAAGTTTTTGTTGTAACTTGAAACCCAGCCTCTTAAAGTTTGGGGCATTATACCGTGGGGACTCGTACATCAAGGTTAAGGCTCCTGCGAATTAGGGTGACCCTTTGTTCCCTGAAGCCGTCATGTCGGACAGCAGAAACTCACAGACGGCAAAGACCCTAGTTAGGGATGGCGGTCTGTAGAACACGCAATACCCTTGGAGTGCGAGTTATGAAGCCTAATTCTCCTAACTCTTTGAACCCGTCTTCGAAGCATTTCAGCTCAGAAGTGCAAGTACCACGGTACTGAATTCAGACGTTCCCTCGGCTCGCTCCTCTTCAGCCAGCTCTCGCTATGGGCCCCTCGATGGAGCACTTATTCAAGCTTACGTTGCTTCTAGAGTTTCGAGTTTCGAATCCTCGAACCCCCTGAACCTGAGATGGCCTTCGGAGCGCGAAGTGCTGTTGAGTTACTCCAGCCCAGGAAACTTGTGCTGCGGTGCCGGCAACCAGCACTACGACGGCCTAGTGGCGAGCCTGCCGAGCCTGTCGGGGAAGGCCGCTGTCCGAGTGGATCGGCAGAGTCCAGCTTGCGGGCGAACCCCGGAGCCGAAACTCCGGAACCGCAAGCTCTAAGAAGCCAAAAAAATCCCACTAGCTGGGTTTAGGGTTTAGGGTTTAGGGTTTAGGGTTTAGGGGTTCAGGGGAAGCCAAAAAAATCCCACTAGCTGGGTTGTGCTGTCACGAAGCCTTTAAAGATTCTGCGGCTTGGCTCTTCGGGCAGGGTACGGCCAGGGATTGCCTGCAAGCTTGATAGGCCCACATTCGAGAAGTGCCAAAGTCTTCTGCAAAAAAGCACTTGGAGCCGCTTGTTTTCCTACGCAGGTGATTGCGGTCACGGGCTGCACCTCTGGCACCGGAAGGACGATAGTGGTTGTCTCGCCTCTCCGGAACCTTTAGTTCAGGGCTTGGGGTTTTGGCTTCATTGGGGTTCTGAAAGTCCAGAGCTTGCCACAGCCGGACCATGACAAATGTGCGCGTGCCCATGGCTTTGTACAGCGAAATCAGTATGTTGGGAAGGTCAGAACCCTAAAATACACAAAAAATGCTACACGATCTGTAGGCCTCTCGAGATTAACGTGTGCCGGGCCGTGCCCAGGAACCGGGACTAACGCCTCTAGGAGAAAACCACCGCTTGCATGGCCAGCCTGCGTCGGGCAGCCTTCGACATTGGCTCGGGCGCGACCAAGCTCGTGATTGCCGATGTCACTGAGGGCAGTATTCAGGAGCTCTTCGCAAGAGAAGTTCCAGTGCCTTTTGCGGTTGACTGGAAGCAGTCCTCTGATGGGAACTTGAGCAGCGCCATCCAGGAGCAGGGTGTCTCCGTTCTGCGGAGCTTGCTGCAAGAGTGCGATGACCGATCGGTGGCCTTACATGCACGTGTCGCTGTTGCGACAGAGGTTTTCCGAAAGGCCGGCAATGGGAAGGCTTACCTTAAACGTGTCTTCACTGAGCTGGCTCTGCCAGTGAGAGTCTAGGATGTTCAGTAGTATCCTTTTTTACTTTTTTGGGTATTGGTTCCTAAGATAATATAATTGGTTACTGAACAGCTTAGGAGTGTTGACGCAGGATGAGGAAGCAGAGCTGGGCTTTCGAACTGCAGCGGCACTCGCGAGAAGCGGGGACAGCACCATCTGTTGGGACTCTGGAGGTGCCAGCTTCCAGATTACTACGCGTTCCTCGTCCGGCGCTTTGGAGACTTACCTCGGAAGCTTGGGCACGGGCGTGGTCACATCCATGCTGGTGGAAGTTCAGGGTTGCAGCTTTGCCGAGACTCCTTCACCCAATCCCGTCAGAGCAGAGCACGCAGAGCAGCTGTTACTGGATCTGAAGCGAATGCTTCCCGCTACACCCAGCTGGCTGCGGCAAGGCAACGTCGCAGCGATCGGTGGTCCAAACTCCATGTTCTGTGTGGCCTGTGAGGCTTTGGGCATGGGCTTGTCGGAGTCGGAGCAGTCCAGAGAAGCTGCACAAGGCGAGAGCAGTTCGTGCCACTTCACCATCACTGCCCAGGCGATCCGTGACGTTTTGCTGGAGGTGATCGGAAAAACAGACGAGGAGCTGTTGCAATACGCATTTTGTCAAGGAGAGCTGCGGGAGCCTCCCGCTTTTATTCTTCCCAAGCTCATCCTCCTTCTCGCTGTCATGGAGCATTGTGAGATGGAGAAAGTTTTCTTCTACAAAACCATAGGGTCATGCCCAGGCATGCTCATCAGCGACGAGATGTTTGCAAAGCCGGCTGCCGTTGCCTAGCTTCTCTTGCCAGCGTCGGAGACACGACAGCACTGGGAAGAAGAGGCACAACTGCACATCGCTGTAATGGCTGAGCAGAAGGACTCTGTTCAACCAAACGGAGTTTGCTGGTCGTGTCGCCGTGCTTGCCCACAGACTGAGCCGACAGCTGTGAAGTGGTGATGCAAGTTGGAAAGCGTGATATAGAAGCCCAAATAGTTACCATTATTATTCCTTAGGGCTCCTCATTAAAACTATACAAAACCCTATTTATTCTAACTTTCAGGTCCCTACATTGGATTCTCCCATCAGTTCTTTGATGGTAGCAGTATTCTCTCTCTCTCTCTCATCACGTTCGGAATACATGTGCGGAACATGTGAGCATTCGTTGGTTCCAGCCAGCGGCCAACATTTGAGACGGGAGTTGTTCTTCCCTACTTCGAAATACTGTTGATGATATAAATCCTGCATTACCTTAAGGACCCCAAACTACGGGAATTATGGTATATTCCTGATTATGGGTAATGCAGAATTTATATCATCAACCGTAGGTCGGGGCCAACGGTGCTCTGCTGCTGTGCCCGAGACTCGTCGAGCTGCATCACATTAGTCACGTTGACTTCTTGGATTTAAAGGTTCGGGTTCCGTCCTGAAGCCTGAAGCCTTCTTGCATCATGGGTGACGCTGGCATAGCTTCTTACGTGTCTTTTACTTGGTTTGCTTTGTTTTCGCCGCTCGTATTGCAGAGTTTCGCTTCGGAGGGATTGGATGCTGGAATCCGTGCCTGCTTCGAGCGGTTTCGTCAGTTTTGTCCTCAGACATAACCTGGACTTGTCCGAAAACCCGGTACCCTACAGTTAAGCCAAACGTCCCAAGACCTCTAACAACCTTGCACCAGAAATCTATTGATCTGGGGAATGCGCAGGATCTTCGCGCGAACATGTGCCAGGAAGGGTGCCAAGGTCGTAATGCTGTGACTGGGCTGCTTTAATGAGGGTTTAGGGAGGGTTGAGGGGATAGGGCAGCTTTTCCGTTTCTAAATCTCTGCAACGGAAAACTTTCCGAAAACAAAGCTCAAGATCTGTTAGCTCAGAACCTCCACGGAACCTAAACAACCCAAGCCCAAGCCTTAAGTCAACCCTGAAGCCCTAAACTGTCGCACAAAACCGGCAGCCCCAAACCCAAACACCCCTAAACCCCAAACCTAAGACCCTCAACCCTGAAACCCTACACCTTGAAACCCTAAACCCCGAAGCCCTCGAACCCTAAATCCTAAACCCTAAACCTTGCGTTGTGTTTGGAAGCATGTGCAAGTGTTTCACTTGGCAGACCGCCCGTCATATACCTCGCCTGCATTGTCCGAGTGTGAGAGCCGAAACCCTAAAACCCCGAAAACCCTAAACCCTAAACCCTACACTTCCTGGATTGTCCGAGTGTGAGAGCCGAAACCCTACACCCTAAACCCTAAACCCTAAAACCCCGAAACCCCGAAACCAAGAAACCCGAAACCCGAAACCCTAAACCCTACACCCTAAACCCTAAACCCTAAAACCCCGAAACCAAGAAACCCGAAACCCGAAACCCTAAACCCTAAACCCTAAACCCTAAAACCCCGAAACCCCGAAGCCCTCGAACCCTCTTCGAGGAACCGGAGCTCCCACCGGGCGGACGAGGCCTTCCAAGGTGTCAGGGACTTGGCCAAGGAGTCCAAGGCGCCGGAGCCCTTGCGCCTTGGGCCAGGAAGACGCTTCTTAACATACATACACACACATAAATAAATAAATAAAAACAAATATATAATTCGATAAATATAAATATAAATATAAATGTGTATATATATATATATAAATGAAGAAATAAATAAATAAATAAATAAATAAATAAATAAATATATATATATATATATATAGTATTACGGGAAATAATGCATTATGATATGATTTTGAGTGTTTGCACGCATGCACATGTACCTATACATATGTTGGTATATATGTCTATATATATACATATATATATATAGACCTCTCTCTCGCGCGACCTATCTATCTATACACCTGCACAATAACCCACATACACAACATAATTTTATGCGCCATATACATACCGTGCATGCGAACACACATACGGTATGTACAGGGTGTGTATGTGTATACATATATACACAAGTGTTTTGGCTGTATAAGAGGGGTCCTAAGAAGGGGTGGATGTAGAGGGGCCTTCATCATTCGAACGGAGGTCTGGGATAGTATATTGCTATGGACTTAAAAAGACAGAGAGTGCATGATGCTAAATACCTACATCTAGCACACTCCCTATGTTTAGTCCGCACCCTCAACGAAGTGAGATGTAAGCTTTACAGATTCGTAGAACCCCGAAAAAGGCATCATGGGCTTCGGTGACAAAGCCACGGAAGACGGCTGTGACGTGCAGATGCAGACGAACCACCTCTCCCACTTCCTCCTGACATGCCTGTGCATCTCAGCTATTTTTTCGGGCGGACTTGAACCCAAAGAACCTACCCATACAAGGAAATTACAGTAAGGAAATTACAATGGTAGTTCAATACGGAGACCTAAAAAGTTTAGGTTTCTTCGGATTCAGGTGGATTTGGGGTTCCGTTTGAGATGTGTCTAGAGCTCAGGGCTTGGGACCCCTCCAACCACCATGAAGCCAGCTGTCATGCTCTGAAGCAAATCGAGCCCAAAAGTGGCTTCAAGCTTTTCACACCACAATCCTTCAAGCCTTTAAACCCGAAGCCCCAGAACCCTTAATCCCGAATAATCAAGGAGAATGAGGGTTTTCACGGTATTGTATCGTATGGTTATAACAACGAACCCTTAGGAATAATTTCAGGCTTGTTGCAAGCTATCCTCATACAGCTCCCAACCAGAGCGCGCTTGTAGCATTTTGTTCCGCGACTCCGTGGATGTGCACCTTTTTTCCTGTATCGTAGTTGTAGTTAATTAGTTCCCTGCAGTGCGACGCAGTCAGCTAGGCGGGTGGGAAATTTCAGGCATCCGCATTAGCTAGGCCCAAAAGCTTTGCTTCCTTTTCAGACCTAAGCCCTAATTACAGTATATAGTAGCTATAAGTTAGCACTAGAGAGAGAGAGAGAGAGATACATATATATATATATATATGTCTATATATATATATATATGTATTTCTATTTATATATTTATTTGTGTATATATTTTTTTATTTGTTACAAGAATAATAAGAGCCTAAACCCTAAACCCTAGAGCCAAGAGTCGAACCCAAGTTTAAAAACAAAACCCGAAAGCCCCTACCAAGGCATGCCCCTTCTCGGAAGGCGGCATCCCTGCGCGGTGAGGCCTGGGGCGGGCCATCTGGCGCAAAGCCGAGTTGCATCATTGCTCTTTACAACTGTTGATGATATAAATCCCGCATGACCTTAAGGACGGTTTAGGGTTTAGGGTTTAGGGTTTAGGGTTGACCACCAAAACTATGGAATTATGGTATATTCCGTATTATGGGTAATGCAGGATTTATATCATCACCCGTACTACTATTACTATAACCCTACTAAACCCTCCGCACGGGGCTTTGGGTTTGTAATGTGTGCGCATAGTATTACTGTGGGCATTAAATCTGACATGAGTATCACTGAGCACTGGTTTGTTTCTGCCTCTTTGTGGGTCACAAGACCAAGGATTTTCGAGCATGATGATGGTCTTTGCGAGTACTATGGCAAACGGTGGATTCCGATTCCAGATGCCTCACGATCCGCCCCGTCCTGCTGTCAGTCATAATGGAGGATTTCCGACGACAAATATCTGGAGTAATGCACTGTGTTCTCATCCCTCGCGAAATCGCTCTGAAAGTTTAGGGTGTAGGGTGTAGGTTTTACTTGTACATCCCTGTTTCACATATCTATACACCCCTGCAAAGACTTGAAGTTGCGTTTTCTGGCCCAACTCAACTTATAGGATCCTTAAGGAGGGTGGCTGAAGGGGGGAGGGTCCTAGGGAGCTCTAGGGAACCTGAGGGAGTACTAGGGAGAATTGGGGATTACTGGGTTATATACCCCCCGTAGAATCCCCTCCCTTAAGGATTCCACAATCAACCTTGCCAACACTAGTGAAGTGATGGGCTTGCAGGGAGCTCGCCATCCTAAGCTCTTGAGGGATCTGCTTTGCTTTCGCTGTGATGGGTTCAGGGTTTAGGGCAGTTTAGGGTTTAGGGTTGACCGTTCAGCATCTTACTATTTAGGGTGTATGTGCGGGTCCTCTGTCTCTGAAACTCCCTTTCGCATTAGACCCTTCAGCCCTAAACCCCAAAAGCCGAAGCCGCATCTTGCCTCTTCTTGCGACTCCCCAAACCGAAAACCAGAAAGGAACAAAAAACCCTAAGCCCTTAGACGTTTTCCCCTTAGTCCACGCTGAAGCCTACACTTCGAAACCCCTGACCCTAGAAATTCCTAAGCAAAAAACCCGGGCCATAGAAGGCGCGCGTGGTCAATCACTCCAGCGCCGCCCGCGCGATGGATGGAATAGACAACAAGCTCCAGGAGAGACGCATGATGTTCGTTTTGTAGGATCAGGGACTCGGTACGTAACAAGGTTAGGAGTCGGGCCATGCGTGGGAGAGCCGCAAATTAGGGTACGTATAACTCTGCTTGCACCCATATCGTAGTAAAGTCGTACCCTAAACCCTAAAC